>CAWVOD010000019.1:0-204123 GCA_963930825.1 Silvanus unidentatus
GTCCTATCTTTAACGGTTTAGGAGATCGAGTAAAATGGAGAATAATAGATATTTTATAATGTGATATATAAACATTTTATTCGTTTGTACCTTTATCAACTCTTGAGAGTAGACTTATAAGACTTATTTTAAGTAAAATGAGGTGCTAAATCCACTGGTGAAAACCGCGATGTCCTATCTTTAACCGTTTAGGAGATCGTGTAAAATGGAGAAAACTAGATATTTGAAAATGTGATATATAAACATTTTATTCGTTTGTACCTTTATCAACTCTTGAGAGTAGACTTATAAGACTTATTTTAAGTAAAATGAGGTGCTAAATCCATTGGTGAAAACCGCGATGTCCTATCTTTAACCGTTTAGGAGATCGAGTAAAATGGAGAATAATAGATATTTTATAATGTGATATATAAACATTTTATTCGTTTGTACCTTTATCAACTCTTGAGAGTAGAATTATAGGAGTTATTTTATGTAAAATGAGGTGCTAAATCGACTGGTGAAAACCGCGATGTCCTATTTTTAACCGTTTAGGAGATCGAGTAAAATGGAGAATATTAGATATTTTATATTGTGATATATAAACATTTTATTCGTTTTTATCTTTATCAACTCTTGAGAGTAGACTTATAAGACTTATTTTAAGTAAAATGAGGTGCTAAATCCACTGGTGAAATCCGCGATGTCCAATCTTTAACCGTTTAGGAGATCGAGTAAAATGGAGAATAATAGATATTTGAAAATGTGATATATAAACATTTTATTGGTTTTTACCTTTATCGACTCTTAAGAGTAGACTTATAGGACTTATTTTATGTAAAATGAGGTGCTAAATCCACTGGTGAAAACCGCGATGTCCTATTTTTAATCGTTTAGGAGATCGAGTAAAATGGAGAATAATAGATATTTGAAAATGTGATATATAAAAATTTTATTCGTTTGTACCTTTATCAACTCTTGAGAGTAGACTTATAGGACTTATTTTATGTAAAATATAGTGCTAAATTCACTGGTAAAAACCGCGATGTCCTATCTTTAACCGTTTAGGAGATCGAGTAAAATGGAGAATAATAGATATTTGAAAATGTGATATATAAACATTTTATTCGTTTGTACCTTTATCAACTCTTGAGAGTTGACTTATAGGACTTATTTCATGTAAAATGAGGTGCTAAATCCACTGGTGAAAACCCCGATGTCCTATCTTGAACCGTTTAGGAGATCGAGTAAAATGGATATTAATAGATATTTGAAAATGTGATATATAAACATTTTATTCGTTTGTACCTTTATCAACTTTTGAGAGCAGACTAATAGGACTTATTATATGTAAAATGAGGTGCTAAATCCACTGGTAAAAACCGCGATGTCCTATCTTTAACCGTTTAGGATATCGAGTAAAATGGATATTAATAGATATTTGAAAATGTGATATATAAACATTTTATTCGTTTGTACCTTTATCAACTCTTGAGAGTAGACTTATAAGAGTTATTTTATGTAAAATGAGGTGCTAAATCCATTGGTGAAATCCGCGATGTCCTATCTTTAACGGTTTAGGAGATCGAGTAAAATGGAGAATAATAGATATTTTATAATGTGATATATAAACATTTTATTCGTTTGTACCTTTATCAACTCTTGAGAGTAGACTTATAAGACTTATTTTAAGTAAAATGAGGTGCTAAATCCACTGGTGAAAACCGCGATGTCCTATCTTTAACCGTTTAGGAGATCGAGTAAAATGGAGAAAAATAGATATTTGAAAATGTGATATATAAACATTTTATTCGTTTGTACCTTTATCAACTCTTGAGAGTAGACTTATAAGACTTATTTTAAGTAAAATGAGGTGCTAAATCCATTGGCGAAAACCGCGATGTCCTATCTTTAACCGTTTAGGAGATCGAGTAAAATGGAGAATAATAGATATTTTATAATGTGATAAATAAACATTTTATTCGTTTGTACCTTTATCAACTCTTGAGAGTAGACTTATAAGACTTATTTTAAGTAAAATGAGGTGCTAAATCCACTGGTGAAAACCGCGATGTCCTATCTTTAACCGTTTAGGAGATCGAGTAAATTGGAGAAAAATAGATATTTGAAAATGTGATATATAAACATTTTATTCGTTTGTACCTTTATCAACTCTTGAGAGTAGACTTATAAGACTTATTTTTAGTAAAATGAGGTGCTAAATCCATTGGTGAAAACCGCGATGTCCTATCTTTAACCGTTTAGGAGATCGAGTAAAATGGAGAAAAATAGATATTTGAAAATGTGATATTTAAACATTCTATTCGTTTGTACCTTTATCAACTCTTGAGAGTAGACTTATAAGACTTATTTTAAGTAAAATGAGGTTCTAAATCCACTTGTGAAATCCGCGATGTTCTATCTTTAACCGTTTAGGAGATCGAGTAAAATGGAGAATAATAGATATTTGAATATGTGATTTATAAACATTTTATTCGTTTGTACCTTTTTCAACTCTTAAGAGTAGACTTATAGGACTTATTTTATGTAAAATGAGGTGCTAAATCCACTGGTGAAAACCGCAATGTCCTATCTTGAACCGTTTAGGAGATCGAGTAAAATGGAGAAAAATAGATATTTGAAAATGTGATATATAAACATTTTATTCGTTTTTACCTTTATCAACTCTTGAGAGTAGACTTATAGGACCTATTTTATGTAAAATGAGGTGTTAAATTCACTGGTGAAAACCGCGATGTCCTATCTTTAACCGTTTAGGAGATCGAGTAAAATGGAGAATAATAGATATTTGATAATGTAATATATTAACATTTTATTCGTTTGTACCTTTATCAACTCTTGAGAGTAGACTTATAAGACTTATTTCATGTAAAATGAGGTGCTAAATCTACTGGTGAAAACCGCGATGTCCTATCTTTAACCGTTTACGAGATCGAGTAAAATGAAGAATAATAGATATTTGAAAATGTGATATATAAACATTTTATTCGTTTTTACCTTTATCAACTCTTGAGAGTAGACTTATAGGACCTATTTTATGTAAAATGAGGTGCTTAATCCACTGGTAAAAACAGCGATGTCCTATCTTTAACCGTATAATAGATCGAGTAAAATGGAGAATAATAGATATTTGAAAATGTGATATATAAAAATTTTATTCGTTTGTACCTTTATCAACTCTTGAGAGTAGACTTATAGGACTTATTTTATGTAAAATATAGTGCTAAATTCACTGGTGAAAACCGCGATGTCCTATCTTGAACCGTATAGGAGATCGAGTAAAATGGAGAAAAATAAATATTTGAAAATGTGATATATAAAAATTTTATTCGTTTGTACCTTTATCAACTCTTGAGAGTAGACTTATAGGACTTATTTTATGTAAAATATAGTGCTAAATTCACTGGTAAAAACCGCGATGTCCTATCTTTAACCGTTTAGGAGATCGAGTAAAATGGAGAATAATAGATATTTGAAAATGTGATATATAAACATTTTATTCGTTTGTACCTTTATCAACTCTTGAGAGTTGACTTATAGGACTTATTTCATGTAAAATGAGGTGCTAAATCCACTGGTGAAAACCCAGATGTCCTATCTTGAACCGTTTAGGAGATCGAGTAAAATGGATATTAATAGATATTTGAAAATGTGATATATAAACATTTTATTCGTTTGTACCTTTATCAACTTTTGAGAGCAGACTAATAGGACTTATTATATGTAAAATGAGGTGCTAAATCCACTGGTAAAAACCGCGATGTCCTATCTTTAACCGTTTAGGATATCGAGTAAAATGGATATTAATAGATATTTGAAAATGTGATATATAAACATTTTATTCGTTTGTACCTTTATCAACTCTTGAGAGTAGACTTATAAGAGTTATTTTATATAAAATGAGGTGCTAAATCCATTGGTGAAATCCGCGATGTCCTATCTTTAACGGTTTAGGAGATCGAGTAAAATGGAGAATAATAGATATTTTATAATGTGATATATAAACATTTTATTCGTTTGTACCTTTATCAACTCTTGAGAGTAGACTTATAAGACTTATTTTAAGTAAAATGAGGTGCTAAATCCACTGGTGAAAACCGCGATGTCCTATCTTTAACCGTTTAGGAGATCGAGTAAAATGGAGAAAAATAGATATTTGAAAATGTGATATATAAACATTTTATTCGTTTGTACCTTTATCAACTCTTGAGAGTAGACTTATAAGACTTATTTTAAGTAAAATGAGGTGCTAAATCCATTGGCGAAAACCGCGATGTCCTATCTTTAACCGTTTAGGAGATCGAGTAAAATGGAGAATAATAGATATTTTATAATGTGATAAATAAACATTTTATTCGTTTGTACCTTTATCAACTCTTGAGAGTAGACTTATAAGACTTATTTTAAGTAAAATGAGGTGCTAAATCCACTGGTGAAAACCGCGATGTCCTATCTTTAACCGTTTAGGAGATCGAGTAAATTGGAGAAAAATAGATATTTGAAAATGTGATATATAAACATTTTATTCGTTTGTACCTTTATCAACTCTTGAGAGTAGACTTATAAGACTTATTTTTAGTAAAATGAGGTGCTAAATCCATTGGTGAAAACCGCGATGTCCTATCTTTAACCGTTTAGGAGATCGAGTAAAATGGAGAAAAATAGATATTTGAAAATGTGATATTTAAACATTCTATTCGTTTGTACCTTTATCAACTCTTGAGAGTAGACTTATAAGACTTATTTTAAGTAAAATGAGGTTCTAAATCCACTTGTGAAATCCGCGATGTTCTATCTTTAACCGTTTAGGAGATCGAGTAAAATGGAGAATAATAGATATTTGAATATGTGATTTATAAACATTTTATTCGTTTGTACCTTTTTCAACTCTTAAGAGTAGACTTATAGGACTTATTTTATGTAAAATGAGGTGCTAAATCCACTGGTGAAAACCGCAATGTCCTATCTTGAACCGTTTAGGAGATCGAGTAAAATGGAGAAAAATAGATATTTGAAAATGTGATATATAAACATTTTATTCGTTTTTACCTTTATCAACTCTTGAGAGTAGACTTATAGGACCTATTTTATGTAAAATGAGGTGTTAAATTCACTGGTGAAAACCGCGATGTCCTATCTTTAACCGTTTAGGAGATCGAGTAAAATGGAGAATAATAGATATTTGATAATGTAATATATTAACATTTTATTCGTTTGTACCTTTATCAACTCTTGAGAGTAGACTTATAAGACTTATTTCATGTAAAATGAGGTGCTAAATCTACTGGTGAAAACCGCGATGTCCTATCTTTAACCGTTTACGAGATCGAGTAAAATGAAGAATAATAGATATTTGAAAATGTGATATATAAACATTTTATTCGTTTTTACCTTTATCAACTCTTGAGAGTAGACTTATAGGACCTATTTTATGTAAAATGAGGTGCTTAATCCACTGGTAAAAACAGCGATGTCCTATCTTTAACCGTATAATAGATCGAGTAAAATGGAGAATAATAGATATTTGAAAATGTGATATATAAAAATTTTATTCGTTTGTACCTTTATCAACTCTTGAGAGTAGACTTATAGGACTTATTTTATGTAAAATATAGTGCTAAATTCACTGGTGAAAACCGCGATGTCCTATCTTGAACCGTATAGGAGATCGAGTAAAATGGAGAAAAATAAATATTTGAAAATGTGATATATAAAAATTTTATTCGTTTGTACGTTTATCAACTCTTGAGAGTAGACTTATAGGACTTATTTTATGTAAAATATAGTGCTAAATTCACTAGTGAAAACCGCGATGTCCTATCTTTAACCGTTTAGGAGATCGAGTAAAATGGAGAATAATAGATATTTGATAATGTGATATATAAACATTTTATTCGTTGGTAACTTTATCAACTCTTGAGAGTAGACTTATTGGAGTTATTTTATGTAAAATAAGGTGCTAAATTCACTAGTGAAAACCGCGATGTCCTATCTTTAACCGTTTAGGAGATCGAGTAAAATGGAGAATAATAGATATTTGATAATGTGATATATAAACATTTTATTCGTTGGTAACTTTATCAACTCTTGAGAGTAGACTTATAGGACTTATTTTATGTAAAATATAGTGCTAAATTCACTGGTGAAAACCGCGATGTCCTATCTTTAACCGTTTAGGAGATCGAGTAAAATGGAGAATAATAGATATTTGATAATGTGATATATAAACATTTTATTCGTTGGTAACTTTATCAACTCTTGAGAGTAGACTTATTGGAGTTATTTTATGTAAGATAAGGTGCTAAATTCACTGGTGAAAACCGCGATGTCCTATCTTTAACCGTTTAGGAGATCGAGTAAAATGGAGAATAATAGATATTTGATAATGTGATATATTAACATTTTATTCGTTTGTACCTTTATCAACTCTTGAGAGTAGACTTATAAGACTTATTTCATGTAAAATGAGGTGCTAAATCTACTGGTGAAAACCGCGATGTCCTATCTTTAACCGTTTACGAGATCGAGTAAAATGAAGAATAATAGATATTTGAAAATGTGATATATAAACATTTTATTCGTTTTTACCTTTATCAACTCTTGAGAGTAGACTTATAGGACCTATTTTATGTAAAATGAGGTGCTTAATCCACTGGTAAAAACAGCGATGCCCTATCTTTAACCGTATAATAGATCGAGTAAAATGGAGAATAATAGATATTTGAAAATGTGATATATAAAAATTTTATTCGTTTGTACCTTTATCAACTCTTGAGAGTAGACTTATAGGACTTACTTTATGTAAAATATAGTGCTAAATTCACTGGTGAAAACCGCGATGTCCTATCTTGAACCGTATAGGAGATCGAGTAAAATGGAGAAAAATAAATATTTGAAAATGTGATATATAAAAATTTTATTCGTTTGTACCTTTATCAACTCTTGAGAGTAGACTTATAGGACTTATTTTATGTAAAATATAGTGCTAAATTCACTGGTGAAAACCGCGATGTCCTATCTTTAACCGTTTAGGAGATCGAGTAAAATGGAGAATAATAGATATTTGATAATGTGATATATAAACATTTTATTCGTTGGTAACTTTATCAACTCTTGAGGGTAGACTTATTGGAGTTATTTTATGTAAAATAAGGTGCTAAATTCACTGGTGAAAACCGCGATGTCCTATCTTTAACCGTTTAGGAGATCGAGTAAAATGGAGAATAATAGATATTTGATAATGTGATATATAAACATTTTATTCGTTGGTAACTTTATCAACTCTTGAGAGTAGACTTATAGGACTTATTTTATGTAAAATATAGTGCTAAATTCACTGATGAAAACCGCGATGTCCTATCTTTAACCGTTTAGGAGATCGAGTAAAATGGAGAATAATAGATATTTGATAATGTGATATATAAACATTTTATTCGTTTGTAACTTTATCAACTCTTGAGAGTTGACTTATAGGAGTTATTTTATGTAAAATAAGGTGCTAAACCCACTGGTAAAAACCGCGATGTCCTATCTTTAACCGTTTAGGAGATCGAGTAAAATGGAGAATAATAGATATTTGATAATGTGATATATTAACATTTTATTCGTTGGTAACTTTATCAACTCTTGAGAGTAGACTTATACGAGTTATTTTATGTAAAATGAGGTGCTAAATCCACTGGTGAAAACAGCGATGTCCTATCTTTAACCGTTTAAGAGATCGAGTAAAATTGATAATAACAGATATTTGAAAATGTGATATATAAACATTTTATTCGTTTGTAACTTTATCAACTCTTGAGAGTACACTTATAGGAGTTATTTTATGTAAAATGAGGTGCTAAATCCACTGGTGAAAACCGCGATGTCCTATCTTTAACCGTTTAGGAGATCGAGTAAAATGGAGAATAATAGATATTTGATAATGTGATATATAAACATTTTATTCGTTTGAACCTTTATCAACTCTTAAGAGTAGACTTATAGGACTTATTTTATGTAAAATGAGGTGCTAAATCCACTGGTGAAAACCGCGATGTCCTATCTTTAACCGTTTAGGAGATCGAGTAAAATGGAGAATAATAGATATTTGAAAATGTGATATATAAACATTTTATTCGTTTGTACCTTTATTAACTCTTGAGAGTAGACTTATAGGACTTATTTTATGAAAATGAGGTGCCAAATCCACTGGTGAAATCCGCGATGTCCTATCTTTAACCGTTTAGGAGATGGAGAAAAATGGAGAATAATAGATATTTGAAAATGTGACATATAAACATTTTATTCGTTTGTACCTTTATCAACTCTTAAGAGTAGACTTATAGGACTTATTTTATGTAAAATGAGGTGCTAAATCCACTGGTGAATACCGCGATGTCCTATCTTGAACCGTATAGGAGATCGAGTAAAATGGAGAAAAATAAATATTTGAAAATGTGATATATAAACATTTTATTCGTTTTTACCTTTATCAACTCTTGAGAGTAGACTTATAGGACCTATTTTATGTAAAATGAGGTGCTAAATCCACTGGTGAAAACCTCGATGTCCTATCTTTAACCGTTTAGGAGATCGAGTATAATGGAGAATAATAGATATTTGAAAATGTGATATATAAACATTTTATTCGTTTGTACCTTTATCAACTCTTGAGAGTAGACTTATAGGACCAATTTTATGTAAAATGAGGTGCTAAATCCACTAATGAAAACCGCGATGTCCTATTTTTAACCGTTTAGGAGATCGAGTAAAATGGAGAATAATAGATATTTGAAAATGTGATCTATAAACATTTTATTCGTTTGTTCCTTTATCAACTCTAGAGAGTAGACTTATAGGACTTATTTTATGTAAAATGAGGTGCTGAATCCACTGGTGAAAACCGCGATGTAGTATCTTTAACCGTTTAGGAGATCGAGTAAAATGGAGAATAATAGATATTTGAAAATGTGATATATAAACATTTTATTCGTTTGTACCTTTATCAACTCTTGAGAGGAGACTTATAGGTCTTATTTTATGTAAAATGAGGTACTAAATCCTCTGGTGAAAACTGCGATGTCCTATCTTTAACCGTTTAGGAGATCGAGTAAAATGGATATTAATAGATATTTGAAAATGTGATATATAAACATTTTATTCGTTTGTACCTTTATCAACTTTTGAGAGTAGACTTATAGGACTTATTTTATGTAAAATAAGGTGCTAAATCCACTGGTGAAAACCGCGATGTCCTATCTTTAACCGTTTAGGAGATCGAGTGAAATGGAAAATAATAGATATTTTAAAATGTGATATATAAACAATTTATTCGTTTGTACCTTTATCAACTCTTAAGAGTAGACTTATAGGACTTATTTTATGTAAAATAAGGTGCTGAATCCACTGGAAAAAACCGCGATGTCCTATCTTTAACCATTTAGGAGATCTAGTAAAATAGAAAATAATAGATATTTGAAAATATGATATTTAAACATTTTATTCGTTTGTACCTTTATCAACTCTTGAGAGTAGACTTATAGGACTCATTTTATGTAAAATGAGGTGCTAAATCCACTGGTTAAAATTGCGATGTCCTATCTTTAACCGTTTAGGAGATCGAGTGAAATGGAGAATAATAGATATTTTAAAATGTGATATATAAACATTTTATTCGTTTGTGCCTTTATCAACTCTTAAGAGTAGACTTTAGGACTTATTTTATGTAAAATAAGGTGCTAAATCCACTGGTGAAAACCGCGATGTCCTATCTTTAACCGTTTAGGAGATCGAGTAAAATGGAGAATAATAGATATTTGAAAATGTGATATATAAACATTTTATTCGTTTGTACCTTTATCAACTCTTGAGAGTAGACTTATAGGACTTATTTTATGTTAAATGAGGTGCTAAATCCACTGGTGAAAACCGCGATGTCCTATCTTGAACCGTTTAGGAGATCGAGTAAAATGGAGAAAAATAGATATTTGAAAATGTGATATATAAACATTTTATTCGTTTGTACCTTTATCAACTCTTGAGAGTAGACTTGTAGGAACTATTTTATGCAAAATGAGGTGCTAAATTTACTGGTGAAAACCGCGATGTCCAATCTTTAACCGGTTAGGAGATCGAGCAAAATTGAGAATAATAGATATTTGAAAATGTGATATATAAAAATTTTATTCGTTTGTACCTTTATCAACTCTTGAGAGTAGACTTATAGGACTTATTTTGTGTAAAATGAGGTGCTAACTCCACTGGTGAAATCCGCGATGTCCTATTTTTAACCGTTTAGGAGATCGAGTATAATGGAGAATAATAGATATTAGTTAATATGATATATAAACATTTCATTCGTTTGTTCCTTTATCAACTGTTGAGAGTAGACTTATAGGACATATTTTATGTAAAATGAGGTGCTGAATCCACTGGTGAAAACCGCGATATAGTATCTTTAACCGTTTAAGAGATCGAGTAAAATGGAGAATAATAGATATTTGAAAATGTGATATATAAACACTTTATTCGTTTGTACCTTTATCAACTCTTGAGAGTAGACTTATAGGACTTATTTTATGTAAAATAAGGTGCTAAATCCACTGGTAAAAACCGCGATGTCCTATCTCTAACCGTTTAAGAGATCGAGTATAATTAATAGTAACAGATATTTGAAAATGTGATATATAAACATTTTATTCGTTTGTATCTTTATCAACTCTTGAGAGTAGACTTATAAGACTTATTTTAAGTAAAATGAGGTGCTAAATCCACTGGTGAAAACCGCGATGTCCTATCTTTAACCGTTTAGGAGATCGAGTAAAATGGAGAATAATAGATATTTGAAAATGTGATATATAAACATTTTATTCGTTTGTACCTTTATCAACTTTTGAGAGTAGACTTATAGGACTTATTTTATGTAAAATAAGGTGCTAAATCCACTGGTGAAAACCGCGATGTCCTATCTTTAACCGTTTAGGAGATCGAGTGAAATAAAGAATAATAGATATTTTAAAATGTGATATATAAACATTTTATTCGTTTGAACCTTTATCAACTCTTAAGAGTAGACTTATAGGACTTATTTTATGTAAAATGAGGTGCTAAATCCACTGGTTAAAACCGCGATGTCCTATCTTTAACCGTTTAGGAGATCGAGTAAAATGGAGAATAATAGATATTTGAAAATGTGATATATAAACATTTTATTCGTTTGTACCTTTATCAACTCTTGAGAGTAGACTTATAGGACTTATATTATGTAAAATGAGGTGCTAAATCCACTGGTGAAAACCGCGATGTCCTATCTTGAACCGTTTAGGAGATCGAGTAAAATGGAGAAAAATAGATATTTGAAAATGTGATATATAAACATTTTATTCGTTTGTACCTTTATCAACTCTTGAGAGCAGACTTATAGGACTTATTTTATGTAAAATAAGGTGCTAAATCCACTGGTAAAAACCGCGATGTCCTATCTCTAACCGTTTAAGAGATCGAGTAAAATTAATAATAACAGATATTTGAAAATGTGATATATAAACATTTTATTCGTTTGTACCTTTAGCAACTCTTGAGAGTAGACTTATAAGACTTATTTTAAGTAAAATGAGGTGCTAAATCCACTGGTGAAAATCGCGATGTCCTATCTTTAACCGATTAGGAGATCTAGTAAAATAAAAAATAATAGATATTTGAAAATGAGGCGCTAAATCCACTGGTGAAAACCGCGATGTCCTATCTTTAACCGTTTAGGAGATCGAGTGAAATGGAGAATAATAGATATTTTAAAATGTGATATATAATCATTTTATTCGTTTGTGCCTTTATCAACTCTTAAGAGTAGACTTATAGGACTTATTTTATGTAAAATAAGGTGCTAAATCCACTGGTGAAAACCGCGATGTGCTATCTTTAATCGTTTAGGAGATCGAGTAAAATAGAAAATAATAGATATTTGAATATGTGATATATAAACATTTTATTCGTTTGTACCTTTATCAACTCTTAAGAGTAGACTTATAAGACTTATTTTATGTAAAATAAGGTGCTAAATCCACTGGTGAAAACCGCGATGTCCTATCTTGAACCGTTTAGGAGATCGAGTAAAATGGAGAATAATAGATATTTGAATATGTGATATATAAACATTTTATTCGTTTGTACCTTTATCAACTCTTAAGAGTAGACTTATAGGACTTATTTTATGTAAAATGAGGTGCTAAATCCACTGGTGAAAACCACGATGTCCTATCTTTAACCGTTTAGGAGATCGAGTAAAATGGATAATAATAGATATTTGAAAATGTGATATATAAACATTTTATTCGTTTTTACCTTTATCAACTCTTGAGAATAGACTTATAGTACTTATTTTATGTAAAATGGGATGCTTAATCCACTGATGAAAACCGCGATGTCCTATCTTTAACCGTTTAGGAGATGGAGTAAAATGGAGAATAATAGATATTTGAAAATGTGATATATAAACATTTTATTCGTTTGTACCTTTATCAACTCCTAATAGTAGACTTATAGGACTTATTTTATGTAAAATGAGGTGCTAAATCCACTGGTGAAAACTTTGATGTCCTATCTTGAACTGTTTAGGAGATCGAGTAAAATGTAGAATAATAGATATTTGAAAATGTGATATATAAACACTTTATTCGTTTGTACCTTTATCAACTCTTGAGAGTAGACTTATAGGACTTATTTTATGTAAAATAAGGTGCTAAATCCACTGGTATAAACCGCGATGTCCTATCTTTAACCGTTTAGGAGATCGAGTAAAATGGAGAATAATAGATATTTGAATATGTGATATATAAACATTTTATTCGTTTGTACCTTTATCAACTCTTAAGAGTAGACTTATAGGACTTATTTTATGTAAAATGAGGTGCTTAGTCCACTGGTGAAATCCGCGATGTCCTATCTTTAACCGTTTAGGAGGTCGAGTAAAATGGAGAATAATAGATATTTGAAAATGTGATATATAAACATTTTATTCGATTGTACCTTTATCAACTCTAAAGAGTAGACTTATAGGACTTATTTTATGTAAAATGAGGTGCGAAGTCCACTGGTGAAATCCGCGATGTCCTATCTTTAACCGTTTAGGAGGTCGAGTAAAATGGAGAATAATAGATATTTGAAAATGTGATATATAAACATTTTATTCGTTTGTACCTTTATCAACTCTAAAGAGTAGACTTATAGGACTTATTTTATGTAAAATGAGGTGCTAAATCCACTGGTGAAAACCGCGATGTCCTATTTTTAACCGTTTAGGAGATCGAGTAAAATGGAGAATAATAGATATTTGAATATGTGATATATAAACATTTTATTCTTTTGTACCTTTATCAACTCTTGAGAGTAGATTTATAGGACATATTTTATGTTAAATAAGGTGCTAAATCCACTGGTAAAAACCGCGATGTCCTATCTTTAACCGTTTAGGTGATCGAGTAAAATGGAGAAAAATAGGTATTTGAAAATGTGATATATAAACATTTTATTCGTTTGTACCTTTATCAACTCTTGAGAGTAGACTTATAGGAGTTATTTTATGTAAAATATAGTGCTAAATTCACTGGTGAAAACCGCGATGTCCTATCTTTAACCGTTTAGGAGATCGAGTAAAATGGGGAATAATAGATATTTGAAAATGTGATATATTAACATTTTATTCGTTTGTACCATTATCAACTCTTAAGAGTAGACTTATAGGACTTTTTTTATGTAAAATGAGGTGCTAAATTCACTGGTGAAAACCGCGATGTCCTATCTTTAACCGTTTAGGAGATCGAGTAAAATGGGGAATAATAGATATTTGAAAATGTGATATATTAACATTTTATTCGTTTGTACCATTATCAACTCTTAAGAGTAGACTTATAGGACTTTTTTTATGTAAAATGAGGTGCTAAATTCACTGGTGAAAACCGCGATGTTCTATCTTGAACCGTTTAGGAGATCGAGAAAAATGGAGAAAAATAGAAATTTGAAAATGTGATATATAAACATTTTATCCGTTTTTACCTTTATCAACTCTTGAGAGTAGACTTATAGGACCTATTTTATGTAAAATGAGGTGCTAAATACACTGGTGAAAACCTCGATGTCCTATCTTTAACCGTTTAGGAGATCGAGTAAAATGGAGAATAATAGATATTTGAAAATGTGATATATAAACATTTTATCCGTTTGTACCTTTATCAACTCCTAATAGTAGACTTATAGGACTTATTTTATGTAAAATGAGGTGCTAAATCCACTGGTGAAAACTTTGATGTCCTATCTTGAACTGTTTAGGAGATCGAGTAAAATGTAGAATAATAGATATTTGAAAATGTGATATATAAACACTTTATTCGTTTGTACCTTTATCAACTCTTGAGAGTAGACTTATAGGACTTATTTTATGTAAAATAAGGTGCTAAATCCACTGGTGAAAACCGCGATGTCCTATCTTTAACCGTTTAGGAGATCGAGTAAAATGGAGAATAATAGATATTTGAATATGTGATATATAAACATTTTATTCGTTTGTACCTTTATCAACTCTTGAGAGTAGACTTATAGGACCTATTTTATGTAAAATGAGGTGCTAAATTTACTGGTGAAAACCGCGATGTCCTATCTTTAACCGTTTAGGAGGTCGAGTAAAATGGAGAATAATAGATATTTGAAAATGTGATATATAAACATTTTATTCGTTTGTACCTTTATCAACTCTTGAGAGGAGACTTATAGGACTTATTTTATGTAAAATGAGGTGCTAAATCCACTGGTGAAAACCGCGATGTCCTATCTTTAACCGTTTAGGAGATCGAGTAAAATGGAGAATATTAGAAATTTGAATATGTGATATATAAACATTTTATTCGTTTTTACCGTTATCAACTCTTGAGAGTAGACTTATAGGACCAATTTTATGTAAAATGAGGTGCTAAATCCACTGGTGAAAACCGCGATGTCCTATCATTAACCGTTTAGGTGATCGAGTGAAATGGAGAATAATAGATATTTGAAAATGTGATATATAAACATTTTATTCGTTTGTACCTTTATCAACTCTTGAGAGTAGACTTATAGGAGTTATTTTATGTAAAATATAGTGCTAAATCCACTGGTGAAAACCGCGATGTCCTATCTTTAACCGTTTAGGAGATCAAGTAAAATGGAGAATAATAGATATTTGAAAATGTGATATATAAACATTTTATTCTTTTGTACCTTTATCAACTCTTGAGAGTAGACTTATAGGACCTATTTTATGTAAAATGAGGTGCTAAATCCACTGGTGAAAACCGCGATGTCCTATCTTTAACCGTTTAGGAGATCGAGTAAAATTGAAATTAATAGATATTTGAAAATGTGATATATAAACATTTTATTCATTTGTACCTTTATCAACCCTTGAGAGTAGACTTATAGGACTTATTTTATGTAAAATAAGGTGCTAAATCCTCTGGTGAAAACCGCGATGTCCTATCTTTAACCGTTTAGGAGATCGAGTAAAATAGAAAATAATAGATATTTGAAAATGTGATATATAAACAATTTATTCGTTTGTACCTTTATCAACTCTTGAGAGTTGACTTATAGGACTTATTTTAAGTAAAATGAGGTGCTAAATCCACTGGTTAAAACCGCGATGTCCTATCTTTAACCGTTTAGGAGATCGAGTAAAATGAAGAATAATAGATATTTGAAAATGTGATATATAAACATTTTATTCGTTTGTACCTTTATCAACTCTTAAGAGTAGACTTATAGGACTTATTTTATGTAAAATAAGGTGCTAAATCCACTGGTAAAAACCGCGATGTCCTATCTTTAACCGTTTAGGAGATCGAGTAAAATGGAGAATATTAGAAATTTAAATATGTGATATATAAACATTTTATTCTTTTTTACCTTTATCAACTCTTGAGAGTAGACTTATAGTACCTATTTTATGTAAAATGAGGTGCTAAATCCACTGGTGAAAACCGCGATGTCCTATCATTAACCGTTTAGGAGATCGAGTAAAATGGAGAATATTAGAAATTTGAATATGTGATATATAAACATTTTATTCGTTTTTAACTTTATCAACTCTTGAGAGTAGACTTATAGTACCTATTTTATGTAAAATGAGGAGCTAAATCCACTGGTGATAACCGCGATGTGATATCTTTAACCGTTTAGGAGATCGAGTAAAATGGAGAATATTAGATATTTGAAAATGTGACATATAAACATTTTATTCGTTTGTACCTTAATCAACTCTTAAGAGTAGACTTATAGGACTTATTTTAGGTAAAATGAGGTGCTAAATCCAATGGTGAAAACCGCGATGTCCTATTTTTAACCGTTTAGGAGATCGAGTAAAATGGATGATAATAGATATTTGAAAATGTGATATATAAACATTTTATTCGTTTGTACCTTTATCAACTCTTGAGAGTAGACTTATAGGAGTTATTTTATGTAAAATATAGTGCTAAATCCACTGGTGAAAACCGCGATGTCCTATCTTTAACCGTTTAGGAGATCAAGTAAAATGGAGAATAATAGATATTTGAAAATGTGATATATAAACATTTTATTCTTTTGTACCTTTATCAACTCTTGAGAGTAGACTTATAGGAAATATTTTATGTTAAATGAGGTGCTAAATCCACTGGTAAAAACCGCGATGTCCTATCTTTAACCGTTTAGGAGATCGAGTAAAATGGAGAAAAATAGATATTTGAAAATGTGATATATAGACATTTTATTCGTTTGTACCTTTATCAACTCTTGAGAGTAGACTTATAGGAGTTATTTTATGTAAAATATAGTGCTAAATTCACTGGTGAAAACCGCGATGTCCTATCTTTAACCGTTTAGGAGATCGAGTTAAATGGAGAAAAATAGATATTTGAAAATGAGATATATAAACATTTTATTCGTTTGTACCTTTATCAACTCTTGAGAGTAGACTTATAGGACTTATTTTATGTAAAATAAGGTGCTAAATCCACTGGTGAAAACCGCGATGTCCTATTTTTAACCGTTTAGGAGATCGAGCAAAATAGAAAATAATAGATATTTGAAAATGTGATATATAAACATTTTATTCACTTATAGGACTTATTTTATGTAAAATGAGGTGCTAAATCCACTAGTGAAAACCGCGATTTCCTATCTTTAACCGTTGAGGAGATCGAGTAAAATAGAAAGTAATAGATATTTGAAAATGTGATATATAAACATTTTATTCGTTTGTACCTTTATCAACTCTTGAGAGTAGACTTATAGGAGTTATTTTATGTAAAATATAGTGCTAAATCCACTGGTGAAAACCGCGATGTCCTATCTTTAACCGTTTAGGAGATCAAGTAAAATGGAGAATAATAGATATTTGATAATGTGATATATAAACATTTTATTCGTTTGTACCTTTATCAACTCTTAATAGTAGACTTATAGGACGTATTTTATGTAAAATGAGGTGCTAAATCCACTGGTGAAAACCGCGATGTCCTATCTTTAACCGTTTAGGAGATCGAGTAAAATAGAAATTAATAGATATTTGAAAATGTGATATATAAACATTTTATTCATTTGTACCTTTATCAACCCTTGAGAGTAGACTTTTAGGACATATTTTATGTAAAATGAGGTGCTAAATCCACTGGTGAAAACCGCGATGTCCTATCTTTAATTGTTTAGGAGATCGAGTAAAATGGAGAATAATAGATATTTGAAAATGTGATATATAAACATTTTATTCGTTTGTACCTTTATCAACTCTTATGAGTAGACTTATAGGAGTTATTTTATGTAAAATGAGGTGCTAAATCCACTGGTGAAAACCGCGATGTCCTATCTTGAACCGTTTAGGAGATCGAGTAAAATGGAGAATAATAGATATTTGAAAATGTGATATATAAACATTTTGTTCGTTTGTACCTTGATCAACTCTTGAGAGTAGACTTATAGGACTTATTTTATGTAAAATGAGGTGCTAAATCCACTGGTGAAAACCGCGATGTCCTATTTTTAACCGTTTAGGAGATCGAGCAAAATAGAAAATAATAGATATTTGAAAATGTGATATATAAACATTTTATTCACTTATAGGACTTATTTTATGTAAAATGAGGTGCTAAATCCACTAGTGAAAACCGCGATTTCCTATATTTAACCGTTGAGGAGATCGAGTAAAATAGAAAATAATAGATATTTGAAAATGTGATATATAAACATTTTATTCGTTTGTACCTTTATCAACTCTTGAGAGTAGACTTATAGGACTTATTTTATGTAAAATAAGGTGCTAAATCCACTGGTGAAAACCGCGATGTCCTATTTTTAACCGTTTAGGAGATCGAGTATAATGGAGAATAATAGATATTTGAATATGTGATATATAAACATTTTATTCGTTTGTACCTTTATCAACTCTTGAGAGTAGACTTATAGGACTTATTTTATGTAAAATGAGGTGCATAATCCACTGGTGAAAATCGCGATGTCCTATCTTGAACCGTTTAGGAGATCGAGTAAAATGGAAAATAATAGATATTTGAAAATGTGATATATAAACATTTTGTTCGTTTGTACCTTGATCAACTCTTGAGAGTAGACTTATAGGACTTATTTTATGTAAAATGAGTTGCTAAGTCCACTGGTGAAATCCGCGATGTCCTATCTTTAACCGTTTAGGAGATGGAGTAAAATGGAGAATAATAGATATTTGAAAATGTATTATATAATCATTTTATTCGTTTGTACCTTTATCAACTCTAAAGAGTAGACTTATAGGACTTATTTTATGTAAAATGAGGTGCTAAATCCACTGGTGAAAACCGCGATGTCCTATTTTTAACCGTTTAGGAGATCGAGTAAAATGGAGAATAATAGATATTTGAATATGTGATATATAAACATTTTATTCGTTTGTACCTTTATCAACTCTTAAGAGTAGACTTATAGGACTTATTTTATGTAAAATGAGGTGCTAAATCCAATGGTGAAAACCGCGATGTCCTATTTTTAACCGTTTAGGAGATCGAGCAAAATGGATGATAATAGATATTTGAAAATGTGATATATAAACATTTTATTCGTTTGTACATTTATCAACTCTTGAGAGTAGACTTATAGGAGTTATTTTATGTAAAATATAGTGCTAAATCCACTGGTGAAAACCGCGATGTCCTATCTTTAACCGTTTAGGAGATCAAGTAAAATGGAGAATAATAGATATTTGATAATGTGATATATAAACATTTTATTCGTTTGTACCTTTATCAACTCTTAATAGTAGACTTATAGGACTTATTTTATGTAAAATGAGGTGCTAAATCCACTGGTGAAAACCGCGATGTCCTATCTTTAACCGTTTAGGAGATCGAGTAAAATAGAAATTAATAGATATTTGAAAATGTGATATATAAACATTTTATTCATTTGTACCTTTATCAACCCTTGAGAGTAGACTTTTAGGACATATTTTATGTAAAATGAGGTGCTAAATCCACTGGTGAAAACCGCGATGTCCTATCTTTAATTGTTTAGGAGATCGAGTAAAATGGAGAATAATAGATATTTGAAAATGTGATATATAAACATTTTATTCGTTTGTACCTTTATCAACTCTTATGAGTAGACTTATAGGAGTTATTTTATGTAAAATGAGGTGCTAAATCCACTGGTGAAAACCGCGATGTCCTATCTTGAACCGTTTAGGAGATCGAGTAAAATGGAGAATAATAGATATTTGAAAATGTGATATATAAACATTTTGTTCGTTTGTACCTTGATCAACTCTTGAGAGTAGACTTATAGGACTTATTTTATGTAAAATGAGGTGCTAAATCCACTGGTGAAAACCCCGATGTCCTATCTTGAACCGTTTAGGAGATCGAGTAAAATGTAGAATAATAGATATTTGAAAATGTGATATATAAACACTTTATTCGTTTGTACCTTTATCAACTCTTGAGAGTAGACTTATAGGACTTATTTTACGTAAAATGAGGTGCTAAATCCACTGGTGAAATCCGCGATGTCCTATCTTTAACCGTTTAGGAGATCGAGTAAAATGGAGAATAATAGATATTTGAAAATGTGATATATAAACATTTTGTTCGTTTGTACCTTGATCAACTCTTGAGAGTAGACTTATAGGACTTATTTTATGTAAAATGAGGTGCTAAATCCACTGGTGAAAACCCCGATGTCCTATCTTGAACCGTTTAGGAGATCGAGTAAAATGTAGAATAATAGATATTTGAAAATGTGATATATAAACACTTTATTCGTTTGTACCTTTATCAACTCTTGAGAGTAGACTTATAGGACTTATTTTACGTAAAATGAGGTGCTAAATCCACTGGTGAAATCCGCGATGTCCTATCTTTAACCGTTTAGGAGATCGAGTAAAATGGAGAATAATAGATATTTGAAAATGTGATATATAAACATTTTATTCGTTTTTACCTTTATCAACTCTTGAGAGTAGACTTATAGGACTTATTTTTTGTAAAATGGGGTGCTTAATCCACTGATGAAAACCTTGATTTCCTATCTTTTACCGTTTAGGAGATCGAGTAAAATGGAGAATAATAGATATTTGAAAATGTGATATATTAACATTTTATTCGTTTGTACCTTGATCAACTCATGAGGGTAGACTTATAGGACTTATTTTATGTAAAATGAGGTGCTAAATCCAATGGTGAAAACCGCGATGTCCTATTTTTAACCGTTTAGGAGATCGAGTAAAATGGATGATAATAGATATTTGAAAATGTGATATATAAACATTTTATTCGTTTGTACATTTATCAACTCTTGAGAGTAGACTTATAGGAGTTATTTTATGTAAAATATAGTGCTAAATCCACTGGTGAAAACCGCGATGTCCTATCTTTAACCGTTTAGGAGATCAAGTAAAATGGAGAATAATAGATATTTGATAATGTGATATATAAACATTTTATTCGTTTGTACCTTTATCAACTCTTAATAGTAGACTTATAGGACTTATTTTATGTAAAATGAGGTGCTAAATCCACTGGTGAAAACCGCGATGTCCTATCTTTAACCGTTTAGGAGATCGAGTAAAATAGAAATTAATAGATATTTGAAAATGTGATATATAAACATTTTATTCATTTGTACCTTTATCAACCCTTGAGAGTAGACTTTTAGGACATATTTTATGTAAAATGAGGTGCTAAATCCACTGGTGAAAACCGCGATGTCCTATCTTTAATTGTTTAGGAGATCGAGTAAAATGGAGAATAATAGATATTTGAAAATGTGATATATAAACATTTTATTCGTTTGTACCTTTATCAACTCTTATGAGTAGACTTATAGGAGTTATTTTATGTAAAATGAGGTGCTAAATCCACTGGTGAAAACCGCGATGTCCTATCTTGAACCGTTTAGGAGATCGAGTAAAATGGAGAATAATAGATATTTGAAAATGTGATATATAAACATTTTGTTCGTTTGTACCTTGATCAACTCTTGAGAGTAGACTTATAGGACTTATTTTATGTAAAATGAGGTGCTAAATCCACTGGTGAAAACCCCGATGTCCTATCTTGAACCGTTTAGGAGATCGAGTAAAATGTAGAATAATAGATATTTGAAAATGTGATATATAAACACTTTATTCGTTTGTACCTTTATCAACTCTTGAGAGTAGACTTATAGGACTTATTTTATGTAAAATGAGGTGCTAAATCCACTGGTGAAATCCGCGATGTCCTATCTTGAACCGTTTAGGAGATCGAGTAAAATAGAAATTAATAGATATTTGAAATGTGATATATAAACATTTTATTCGTTTGTACCTTTATCAACTCTTAATAGTAGACTTATAGGACTTATTTTATGTAAAATGAGGTGCTAAATCCACTGGTGAAAACCGCGATGTCCTATCTTTAACCGTTGAGGAGATCGAGTAAAATAGAAAATAATAGATATTTGAAAATGTGATATATAAACATTTTATTCGTTTGTACCTTTATCAACTCTTGAGAGTAGACTTATAGGACTTATTTTATGTAAAATAAGGTGCTAAATCCACTGGTGAAAACCGCGATGTCCTATTTTTAACCGTTTAGGAGATCGAGTATAATGGAGAATAATAGATATTTGAATATGTGATATATAAACATTTTATTCGTTTGTACCTTTATCAACTCTTGAGAGTAGACTTATAGGACTTATTTTATGTAAAATGAGGTGCATAATCCACTGGTGAAAATCGCGATGTCCTATCTTGAACCGTTTAGGAGATCGAGTAAAATGGAAAATAATAGATATTTGAAAATGTGATATATAAACATTTTGTTCGTTTGTACCTTGATCAACTCTTGAGAGTAGACTTATAGGACTTATTTTATGTAAAATGAGTTGCTAAGTCCACTGGTGAAATCCGCGATGTCCTATCTTTAACCGTTTAGGAGATGGAGTAAAATGGAGAATAATAGATATTTGAAAATGTATTATAATCATTTTATTCGTTTGTACCTTTATCAACTCTAAAGAGTAGACTTATAGGACTTATTTTATGTAAAATGAGGTGCTAAATCCACTGGTGAAAACCGCGATGTCCTATTTTTAACCGTTTAGGAGATCGAGTAAAATGGAGAATAATAGATATTTGAATATGTGATATATAAACATTTTATTCGTTTGTACCTTTATCAACTCTTAAGAGTAGACTTATAGGACTTATTTTATGTAAAATGAGGTGCTAAATCCAATGGTGAAAACCGCGATGTCCTATTTTTAACCGTTTAGGAGATCGAGCAAAATGGATGATAATAGATATTTGAAAATGTGATATATAAACATTTTATTCGTTTGTACATTTATCAACTCTTGAGAGTAGACTTATAGGAGTTATTTTATGTAAAATATAGTGCTAAATCCACTGGTGAAAACCGCGATGCCCTATCTTTAACCGTTTAGGAGATCAAGTAAAATGGAGAATAATAGATATTTGATAATGTGATATATAAACATTTTATTCGTTTGTACCTTTATCAACTCTTAATAGTAGACTTATAGGACTTATTTTATGTAAAATGAGGTGCTAAATCCACTGGTGAAAACCGCGATGTCCTATCTTTAACCGTTTAGGAGATCGAGTAAAATAGAAATTAATAGATATTTGAAAATGTGATATATAAACATTTTATTCATTTGTACCTTTATCAACCCTTGAGAGTAGACTTTTAGGACATATTTTATGTAAAATGAGGTGCTAAATCCACTGGTGAAAACCGCGATGTCCTATCTTTAATTGTTTAGGAGATCGAGTAAAATGGAGAATAATAGATATTTGAAAATGTGATATATAAACATTTTATTCGTTTGTACCTTTATCAACTCTTATGAGTAGACTTATAGGAGTTATTTTATGTAAAATGAGGTGCTAAATCCACTGGTGAAAACCGCGATGTCCTATCTTGAACCGTTTAGGAGATCGAGTAAAATGGAGAATAATAGATATTTGAAAATGTGATATATAAACATTTTGTTCGTTTGTACCTTGATCAACTCTTGAGAGTAGACTTATAGGACTTATTTTATGTAAAATGAGGTGCTAAATCCACTGGTGAAAACCCCGATGTCCTATCTTGAACCGTTTAGGAGATCGAGTAAAATGTAGAATAATAGATATTTGAAAATGTGATATATAAACACTTTATTCGTTTGTACCTTTATCAACTCTTGAGAGTAGACTTATAGGACTTATTTTACGTAAAATGAGGTGCTAAATCCACTGGTGAAATCCGCGATGTCCTATCTTTAACCGTTTAGGAGATCGAGTAAAATGGAGAATAATAGATATTTGAAAATGTGATATATAAACATTTTGTTCGTTTGTACCTTGATCAACTCTTGAGAGTAGACTTATAGGACTTATTTTATGTAAAATGAGGTGCTAAATCCACTGGTGAAAACCCCGATGTCCTATCTTGAACCGTTTAGGAGATCGAGTAAAATGTAGAATAATAGATATTTGAAAATGTGATATATAAACACTTTATTCGTTTGTACCTTTATCAACTCTTGAGAGTAGACTTATAGGACTTATTTTACGTAAAATGAGGTGCTAAATCCACTGGTGAAATCCGCGATGTCCTATCTTTAACCGTTTAGGAGATCGAGTAAAATGGAGAATAATAGATATTTGAAAATGTGATATATAAACATTTTATTCGTTTTTACCTTTATCAACTCTTGAGAGTAGACTTATAGGACTTATTTTTTGTAAAATGGGGTGCTTAATCCACTGATGAAAACCTTGATTTCCTATCTTTTACCGTTTAGGAGATCGAGTAAAATGGAGAATAATAGATATTTGAAAATGTGATATATTAACATTTTATTCGTTTGTACCTTGATCAACTCATGAGGGTAGACTTATAGGACTTATTTTATGTAAAATGAGGTGCTAAATCCAATGGTGAAAACCGCGATGTCCTATTTTTAACCGTTTAGGAGATCGAGTAAAATGGATGATAATAGATATTTGAAAATGTGATATATAAACATTTTATTCGTTTGTACATTTATCAACTCTTGAGAGTAGACTTATAGGAGTTATTTTATGTAAAATATAGTGCTAAATCCACTGGTGAAAACCGCGATGTCCTATCTTTAACCGTTTAGGAGATCAAGTAAAATGGAGAATAATAGATATTTGATAATGTGATATATAAACATTTTATTCGTTTGTACCTTTATCAACTCTTAATAGTAGACTTATAGGACTTATTTTATGTAAAATGAGGTGCTAAATCCACTGGTGAAAACCGCGATGTCCTATCTTTAACCGTTTAGGAGATCGAGTAAAATAGAAATTAATAGATATTTGAAAATGTGATATATAAACATTTTATTCATTTGTACCTTTATCAACCCTTGAGAGTAGACTTTTAGGACATATTTTATGTAAAATGAGGTGCTAAATCCACTGGTGAAAATCGCGATGTCCTATCTTTAATTGTTTAGGAGATCGAGTAAAATGGAGAATAATAGATATTTGAAAATGTGATATATAAACATTTTATTCGTTTGTACCTTTATCAACTCTTATGAGTAGACTTATAGGAGTTATTTTATGTAAAATGAGGTGCTAAATCCACTGGTGAAAACCGCGATGTCCTATCTTGAACCGTTTAGGAGATCGAGTAAAATGGAGAATAATAGATATTTGAAAATGTGATATATAAACATTTTGTTCGTTTGTACCTTGATCAACTCTTGAGAGTAGACTTATAGGACTTATTTTATGTAAAATGAGGTGCTAAATCCACTGGTGAAAACCCCGATGTCCTATCTTGAACCGTTTAGGAGATCGAGTAAAATGTAGAATAATAGATATTTGAAAATGTGATATATAAACACTTTATTCGTTTGTACCTTTATCAACTCTTGAGAGTAGACTTATAGGACTTATTTTATGTAAAATGAGGTGCTAAATCCACTGGTGAAATCCGCGATGTCCTATCTTGAACCGTTTAGGAGATCGAGTAAAATGGAGAATAATAGATATTTGAAAATGTGATATATAAACATTTTATTCGTTTTTACCTTTATCAACTCTTGAGAGTAGACTTATAGGACTTATTTTTTGTAAAATGGGGTGCTTAATCCACTGATGAAAACCTTGATTTCCTATCTTTTACCGTTTAGGAGATCGAGTAAAATGGAGAATAATAGATATTTGAAAATGTGATATATTAACATTTTATTCGTTTGTACCTTGATCAACTCATGAGGGTAGACTTATAGGACCTATTTTATGTAAAATGAGGTGCTAAATCCACTGGTGAAATCCGCGATGTCCTATCATTAACCGTTTAGGAGATCGAGTAAAATGGAGAATATTAGAATCTTGAATATGTGATATAGAAACATTTTATTCGTTTTTACCTTTATCAACTCTTGAGAGTAGACTTATAGTACCTATTTTATGTAAAATGAGGTGCTAAATCCACTGGTGAAAACCGCGATGTGATATATTTAACCGTTTAGGAGATCGAGTAAAATGGAGAATAATAGATATTTGAAAATGTGACATATAAACATTTTATTCGTTTATACCTTTATCAACTTTTGAGAGTAGACTTATAGGACCTATTTTATGTAAAATGAGGTTCTAAATCCACTGGTGAAAACCGCGAGGTCCTATCTTTAACCGTTTAGGAGATCGAGTAAAATGGAGAATAATAGATATTTGATAATGTGATATATAAACATTTTATTCGTTTGTACCTTAATCAATTCTTGAGAGTAGACTTATAGGACTAATTTTATGTAAAATAAGGTGCTAAATCCTCTGGTGAAAACCGCGATGTCCTATCTTTAACCGTTTAGGAGATCGAGTAAAATAGAAATTAATAGATATTTGAAAATGTGATATATAAACATTTTATTCGTTTTTACCTTTATCAACTCTTGAGAGTAGACTTATAGGACTTATTTTATGTAAAATGAGGTGCTAAATCCACTGGTTAAAACCGCGATGTCCTATCTTTAACCGTTTAGGAGATCGAGTAAAATGGAGAATATTAGAAATTTGAATATGTGATATATAAACATTTTATTCGTTTTTACCTTTATCAACTCTTGAGTGTAGACTTTTAGTACCTATTTTATGTAAAATGAGGTGCTAAATCCACTGGTGAAAACCGCAATGTCCTATCTTTAACCGTTTTGGAGATCGAGTAAAATGGAGAATAATAGATATTTGATAATGTGATATATAAACATTTTATTCGTTAGTACCTTTATCAACTCTTGAGAGTATACTTATAGGACTTATTTTATGTAAAATAAGGTGCTAAATCCACTGGTGAAAACCGCGATTTCCTATTTTTAACCGTTTAGGAGATCGAGTAAAATGGAGAATAATAGATATTTGAATATGTGATATATAAACATTTTATTCGTTTGTACCTTTATCAACTCTTGAGAGTAGACTTATAGGACTTATTTTATGTAAAATGAGGTGCATAATCCACTGGTGAAAATCGCGATGTCCTATCTTGAACCGTTTAGGAGATCGAGTAAAATGGAAAATAATAGATATTTGAAAATGTGATATATAAGCATTTTGTTCGTTTGTACCTTGATCAACTCTTGAGAGTAGACTTAATGGACTTATTTTATGTAAAATGAGTTGCTAAGTCCACTGGTGAAATCCGCGATGTCCTATCTTTAACCGTTTAGGAGATCGAGTAAAATGGAGAATAATAGATATTTGAAAATGTGATATATAAACATTTTATTCGTTTGTACCTTTATCAACTCTAAAGAGAAGACTTATAGGACTTATTTTATGTAAAATGAGGTGCTAAATCCACTGGTGAAAACCGCGAGGTCCTATTTTTAACCGTTTAGGAGATCGAGTAAAATGGAGAATAATAGATATTTGAATATGTGATATATAAACATTTTATTCGTTTGTACCTTTATCAACTCTTAAGAGTAGACTTATAGGACTTATTTTATGTAAAATGAGGTGCTAAATCCTCTTGTGGAAACCGCGATGTCCTATCATTAACCGTTTAGGAGATCGAGTAAAATGGAGAATAATAGATATTTGATAATGTGATATATAAACATTTTATTCGTTAGTACCTTTATCAACTCTTGAGAGTAGACTTATAGGAGTTATTTTATGTAAAATGAGGTGCTAAATCCACGGGTGAAAACCGCGATGTCCTATCTTGAACCGATTAGGAGATCGAGTAAAATGGAGAATAATAGATATTTGAAAATGTGATATACAAACATTTTGTTCGTTTGTACCTTGATCAACTCTTGAGAGTAGACTTATAAGACTTATTATATGTAAAATGAGGTGCTAAATCCACTGGTGAAAACCCCGATGTCCTATCTTGAACCGTTTAGGAGATCGAGTAAAATGTAGAATAATAGATATTTGAAAATGTTATATATAAACACTTTATTCGTTTGTACCTTTATCAACTCTTGAGAGTAGACTTATAGGACTTATTTTTTGTAAAATGGGGTGCCTAATCCACTGATGAAAACCTTGATGTCCTATCTTTTACCGTTTAGGAGATCGAGTAAAATGGAGAATAATAGATATTTGAAAATGTGATATATTAACATTTTATTCGATTGTACCTTGATCAACTCATGAGGGTAGACTTATAGGACCTATTTTATGTAAAATGAGGTGCTTAATCCACTGGTGAAAACCGCGATGTCCTATCATTAACCGTTTAGGAGATCGAGTAAAATGGAGAATATTAGAAATTTGAATATGTGATATATAAACATTTTATTCGTTTTTACCTTTATCAACTCTTGAGAGTAGACTTATAGTACCTATTTTATGTAAAATGAGGTGCTAAATCCACTGGTGAAAACCGCGATGTGATATCTTTAACCGTTTAGGAGATCGAGTAAAATGGAGAATAATAGATATTTGAAAATGAGACATATAAACATTTTATTCGTTTATACCTTTATCAACTTTTGAGAGTAGACTTATAGGACCCATTTTATGTAAAATGAGGTTCTAAATCCACTAGTGAAAACCGCGACGTCCTATCTTTAACCGTTTAGGTGATCAAGTAAAATGGAGAATAATAGATATTTGATAATGTGATATATAAACATTTTATTCGTTTGTACCTTAATCAATTCTTGAGAGTAGACTTATAGGACTTATTTTATGTAAAATAAGGTGCTAAATCCTCTGGTGAAAACCGCGATGTGATATCTTTAACCGTTTAGGAGATCGAGTAAAATGGAGAATAATAGATATTTGATAATGTGATATATAAACATTTTATTCGTTTGTACCTTAATCAATTCTTGAGAGTAGACTTAAAGGACTTATTTTAAGTAAAATGAGGTGCTGAATCCACTGGTGAAAACCGCGATGTCCCATCTTTAACCGTTTAGGAGATCGAGTAAAATAGAAATTAATAGATATTTGAAAATGTGATATATAAACAATTTATTCGTTTGTACCTTTATCAACTCTTAAGAGTAGACTTATAGGACTTTTTTTTCTGTAAAATGAGGTGCTAAATTCACTGGTGAAAACCTCGGTGTCCTATCTTTAACCGTTTAGGAGATCGAGTAAAATGGAGAATAATAGATATATGAAAATGTGATATATAAACATTTTATTCGTTTGTACCTTTATCAACATTTGAGAGTAGACTTATAGGACCTATTTTATGTAAAATGAGGTGCTAAATCCACTGGTGAAAACCACGATGTCCTATCTTTAACCGTTTAGGAGATCGAGTAAAATGGAGAATAATAGATATTTGAAAATGTGATATATAAACATTTTATTCGTTTGTACCTTTATCAACTCTTAATAGTAGACTTATAGGACTTATTTTATGTAAAATGAGCTGCTAAATCCACTGGTGAAAACCGCGATGTCCTATTTTTAACCGTTTAGGAGATCGAGTAAAACGGATGATAGTAGATATTTGAAAATGTGATATATAAACTTTTTATTCGTTTGTACCTTTATCAACTCTTGAGAGTAGACTTATAGGAGTTATTTTATGTAAAATATGGTGCTAAATCCACTGGTGAAAACCGCGATGTCCTATCTTTAACCGTTTAGGAGATCAAGTAAAATGGAAAATAATAGATATTTGAAAATGTGATATATAAACAATTTATTCGTTTGTACCTTTATCAACTCTTGAGAGTAGACTTATAGGACTTATTTTATGTAAAATGAGGTGCTAAATCCACTGGTTAAAACCGCGATGTCCTATCTTTAACCGTTTAGGAGATCGAGTAAAATGAAGAATAATAGATATTTGAAAATGTGATATATAAACATTTTATTCGTTTGTACCTTAATCAACTCTTGAGAGTAGACTTATAGGACTTATTTTATGTAAAATAAGGTGCTAAATCCTCTGGTGAAAACCGCGATGTCCTATCTTTAACCGTTTAGGAGATCGAGTAAAATGGAGAATAATAGATATTTGATAATGTGATATATAAACATTTTATTCGTTTGTACCTTAATCAATTCTTGAGAGTAGACTTAAAAAACTTATTTTAAGTAAAATGAGGTGCTGAATCCACTGGTGAAAACCGCGATGACCCATCTTTAACCGTTTAGGAGATCGAGTAAAATAGAAATTAATAGATATTTAAAAATGTGATATATAAACAATTTATTCGTTTGTACCTTTATCAACTCTTAAGAGTAGACTTATAGGACTTTTTTTTCTGTAAAATGAGGTGCTAAATTCACTGGTGAAAACCTCGGTGTCCTATCTTTAACCGTTTAGGAGATCGAGTAAAATGGAGAATAATAGATATTTGAAAATGTGATATATAAACATTTTATTCGTTTGTACCTTTATCAACATTTGAGAGTAGACTTATAGGACCTATTTTATGTAAAATAAGGTGCTAAATCCACTGGTGAAAACCACGATGTCCTATCTTTAACCGTTTAGGAGATCGAGTAAAATGGAGAATAATAGATATTTGAAAATGTGATATATAAACATTTTATTCGTTTGTACCTTTATCAACTCTTAATAGTAGACTTATAGGACTTATTTTATGTAAAATGAGCTGCTAAATCCACTGGTGAAAACCGCGATGTCCTATTTTTAACCGTTTAGGAGATCGAGTAAAACGGATGATAGTAGATATTTGAAAATGTGATATATAAACTTTTTATTCGTTTGTACCTTTATCAACTCTTGAGAGTAGACTTATAGGAGTTATTTTATGTAAAATATGGTGCTAAATCCACTGGTGAAAACCGCGATGTCCTATCTTTAACCGTTTAGGAGATCAAGTAAAATGGAAAATAATAGATAATTGAAAATGTGATATATAAACAATTTATTCTTTTGTACCTTTATCAACTCTTGAGAGTGGACTTATAGGACTTATTTTATGTAAAATGAGGTGCTAAATCCACTAGTGAAAACCGCGATGTCCTATCTTCAACCGTTTAGGAGATCGAGTGAAATAGAAAATAATAGATATTTGAAAATGAGATATATAAACATTTTATTCGTTTGTACCTTTATCAACTCTTGAGAGTAGACTTATAGGACTTATTTTATGTAAAATAAGGTGCTAAATCCACTGGTGAAAACCGCGATGTCCTATTTTTAACCGTTTAGAAGATCGAGCAAAATAGAAAATAATAGATATTTGAAAATGTGATATATAAACATTTTATTCGTTTGTACCTTTATCAACTCTTGAGAGTAGACTTATAGGACTTATTTTATGTAAAATAAGGTGCTAAATCCACTGGTAAAAACCGCGATGTCCTATTTTTAACCGGTTAGGAGATCGAGTAAAATGGAGAATAATAGATATTTGAATATGTGATATATAAACATTTTATTCGTTTGTACCTTTATAAACTCTTGAGAGTAGACTTATCGGACTTATTTTATGTAAAATGGAAAATAATAGATATTTGAAAATGTGATATATAAACATTTTGTTCGTTTGTACCTTGATCAACTCTTGAGAGTAGACTTATAGGACTTATTTTATGTAAAATGGAAAATAATAGATATTTGAAAATGTGATATATAAACATTTTGTTCGTTTGTACCTTGATCAACTCTTGAAAGTAGACTTATAGGACTTATTTTATGTAAAATGAGTTGCTAAGTCCACTGGTGAAATCCGCGATGTCCTATCTTTAACCGTTTAGGAGATCGAGTAAAATGGAGAATAATAGATATTTGAAAATGTGATATATAAACATTTTATTCGTTTGTACCTTTATCAACTCTAAAGAGTAGACTTATAGGACTTATTTTATGTAAAATGAGGTGCTAAATCCACTGGTGAAAACCGCGATGTCCTATTTTTAACCGTTTAGGAGATCGAGTAAAATGGAGAATAATAGATATTTGAATATGTGATATATAAACATTTTATTCGTTTGTACCTTTATCAACTCTTAAGAGTAGACTTATAGGACTTTTTTTTATGTAAAATGAGGTGCTAAATTCACTGGTGAAAACCGCGATGTTCTATCTTGAACCGTTTAGGAGATCGAGTAAAATGGAGAAAAATAGAAATTTGAAAATGTGATATATAAACATTTTATTCGTTTTTACCTTTATCAACTCTTGAGAGTAGACTTATAGGACCTATTTTATGTAAAATGAGGTGCTAAATTCACTGGTGAAAACCGCGATGTTCTATCTTGAACCGTTTAGGAGATCGAGTAAAATGGAGAAAAATAGAAATTTGAAAATGTGATATATAAACATTTTATTCGTTTTTACCTTTATCAACTCTTGAGAGTAGACTTATAGGACCTATTTTATGTAAAATGAGGTGCTAAATCCACTGGTGAAAACCGCGATGTCCTATTTTTAACCGTTTAGGAGATCGAGTAAAATGGATGATAGTAGATATTTGAAAATGTGATATATAAACTTTTTATTCGTTTGTACCTTTATCAACTCTTGAGAGTAGACTTATAGGAGTTATTTTATGTAAAATATGGTGCTGAATCCACTGGTGAAAACCGCGATGTCCTATCTTTAACCGTTTAGGAGATCAAGTAAAATGGAAAATAATAGATATTTGAAAATGTGATATATAAACAATTTATTCTTTTGTACCTTTATCAACTCTTGAGAGTGGACTTATAGGACTTATTTTATATAAAATGAGGTGCTAAATCCACTAGTGAAAACCGCGATGTCCTATCTTCAACCGTTTAGGAGATCGAGTGAAATAGAAAATAATAGATATTTGAAAATGAGATATATAAACATTTTATTCGTTTGTACCTTTATCAACTCTTGAGAGTAGACTTATAGGACTTATTTTATGTAAAATAAGGTGCTAAATCCACTGGTGAAAACCGCGATGTCCTATTTTTAACCGTTTAGAAGGTCGAGCAAAATAGAAAATAATAGATATTTGAAAATGTGATATATAAACATTTTATTCACTTATAGGACTTATTTTATGTAAAATGAGGTGCTAAATCCACTAGTGAAAACCGCGATGTCCTATCTTTAACCGTTTAGGAGATCAAGTAAAATGGAAAATAATAGATATTTGAAAATGTGATATATAAACAATTTATTCTTTTGTACCTTTATCAACTCTTGAGAGTGGACTTATAGGACTTATTTTATGTAAAATGAGGTGCTAAATCCACTAGTGAAAACCGCGATGTCCTATCTTCAACCGTTTAGGAGATCGAGTGAAATAGAAAATAATAGATATTTGAAAATGAGATATATAAACATTTTATTCGTTTGTACCTTTATCAACTCTTGAGAGTGGACTTATAGGACTTATTTTATGTAAAATGAGGTGCTAAATCCACTAGTGAAAACCGCGATGTCCTATCTTCAACCGTTTAGGAGATCGAGTGAAATAGAAAATAATAGATATTTGAAAATGAGATATATAAACATTTTATTCGTTTGTACCTTTATCAACTCTTGAGAGTAGACTTATAGGACTTATTTTATGTAAAATAAGGTGCTAAATCCACTGGTGAAAACCGCGATGTCCTATTTTTAACCGTTTAGAAGATCGAGCAAAATAGAAAATAATAGATATTTGAAAATGTGATATATAAACATTTTATTCACTTATAGGACTTATTTTATGTAAAATGAGGTGCTAAATCCACTAGTGAAAACCGCGATGTCCTATCTTTAACCGTTGAGGAGATCGAGTAAAATAGAAAATAATAGATATTTGAAAATGTGATATATAAACATTTTATTCCTTTGTACCTTTATCAACTCTTGAGAGTAGACTTATAGGACTTATTTTATGTAAAATAAGGTGCTAAATCCACTGGTGAAAACCGCGATGTCCTATTTTTAACCGGTTAGGAGATCGAGTATAATGGAGAATAATAGATATTTGAATATGTGATATATAAACATTTTATTCGTTTGTACCTTTATAAACTCTTGAGAGTAGACTTATAGGACTTATTTTATGTAAAATGGAAAATAATAGATATTTGAAAATGTGATATGTAAACATTTTGTTCGTTTGTACCTTGATCAACTCTTGAGAGTAGACTTATAGGACTTATTTTATGTAAAATGAGGTGCTAAATTCACTGGTGAAAACCGCGATGTTCTATCTTGAACCGTTTAGGAGATCGAGTAAAATGGAGAAAAATAGAAATTTGAAAATGTGATATATAAACATTTTATTCGTTTTTACCTTTATCAACTCTTAATAGTAGGCTTATAGGACTTATTTTATGTAAAATGAGGTGCAAAATCCACTGGTGAAAACCGCGATGTCCTATTTTTAACCGTTTAGGAGATCGAGTAAAATGGATGATAGTAGATATTTGAAAATGTGATATATAAACATTTTATTCGTTTGTACCTTTATCAACTCTTGAGAGTGGACTTATAGGACTTATTTTATGTAAAATGAGGTGCTAAATCCACTAGTGAAAACCGCGATGTCCTATCTTCAACCGTTTAGGAGATCGAGTGAAAAATAAAATAATAGATATTTGAAAATGAGATATATAAACATTTTATTCGTTTGTACCTTTATCAACTCTTGAGAGTAGACTTATAGGACTTATTTTATGTAAAATAAGGTGCTAAATCCACTGGTGAAAACCGCGATGTCCTATTTTTAACCGTTTAGAAGATCGAGCAAAATAGAAAATAATAGATATTTGAAAATGTGATATATAAACATTTTATTCACTTATAGGACTTATTTTATGTAAAATGAGGTGCTAAATCCACTAGTGAAAACCGCGATGTCCTATCTTTAACCGTTGAGGAGATCGAGTAAAATAGAAAATAATAGATATTTGAAAATGTGATATATAAACATTTTATTCGTTTGTACCTTTATCAACTCTTGAGAGTAGACTTATAGGACTTATTTTATGTAAAATAAGGTGCTAAATCCACTGGTGAAAACCGCGATGTCCTATTTTTAACCGGTTAGGAGATCGAGTAAAATGGAGAATAATAGATATTTGAATATGTGATATATAAACATTTTATTCGTTTGTACCTTTATAAACTCTTGAGAGTAGACTTATAGGACTTATTTTATGTAAAATGGAAAATAATAGATATTTGAAAATGTGATATATAAACATTTTGTTAGTTTGTACCTTGATCAACTCTTGAGAGTAGACTTATAGGACTTATTTTATGTAAAATGAGTTGCTAAGTCCACTGGTGAAATCCGCGATGTCCTATCTTTAACCGTTTAGGAGATCGAGTAAAATGGAGAATAATAGATATTTGAAAATGTGATATATAAACATTTTATTCGTTTGTACCTTTATCAACTCTAAAGAGTAGACTTATAGGACTTATTTTATGTAAAATGAGGTGCTAAATCCACTGGTGAAAACCGCGATGTCCTATTTTTAACCGTTTAGGAGATCGAGTAAAATGGAGAATAATAGATATTTGAATATGTGATATATAAACATTTTATTCGTTTGTACCTTTATCAACTCTTAAGAGTAGACTTATAGGACTTTTTTTTATGTAAAATGAGGTGCTAAATTCACTGGTGAAAACCGCGATGTTCTATCTTGAACCGTTTAGGAGATCGAGTAAAATGGAGAAAAATAGAAATTTGAAAATGTGATATATAAACATTTTATTCGTTTTTACCTTTATCAACTCTTGAGAGTAGACTTATAGGACCTATTTTATGTAAAATGAGGTGCTAAATCCACTGGTGAAAACCTCGGTGTCCTATCTTTAACCGTGTAGGAGATCGAGTAAAATGGAGAATAATAGATATTTGAAAATGTGATATATAAACATTTTATTCGTTTGTACCTTTATCAACATTTGAGAGTAGACTTATAGGACCTATTTTATGTAAAATGAGGTGCTAAATCCACTGGTGAAAACCACGATGTCCTATCTTTAACCGTTTAGGAGATCGAGTAAAATGGAGAATAATAGATATTTGAAAATGTGATATATAAACATTTTATTCGTTTGTACCTTTATCAACTCTTAATAGTAGACTTGTAGGACTTATTTTATGTAAAATGAGGTGCTAAATCCACTGGTGAAAACCGCGATGTCCTATTTTTAACCGTTTAGGAGATCGAGTAAAATGGATGATAGTAGATATTTGAAAATGTGATATATAAACTTTTTATTCGTTTGTACCTTTATCAACTCTTGAGAGTAGACTTATCGGAGTTATTTTATGTAAAATATGGTGCTAAATCCACTGGTGAAAACCGCGATGTCCTATCTTTAACCGTTTAGGAGATCAAGTAAAATGGAAAATAATAGATATTTGAAAATGTGATATATAAACAATTTATTCTTTTGTACCTTTATCAACTCTTGAGAGTGGACTTATAGGACTTATTTTATATAAAATGAGGTGCTAAATCCACTAGTGAAAACCGCGATGTCCTATCTTCAACCGTTTAGGAGATCGAGTGAAATAGAAAATAATAGATATTTGAAAATGAGATATATAAACATTTTATTCGTTTGTACCTTTATCAACTCTTGAGAGTAGACTTATAGGACTTATTTTATGTAAAATAAGGTGCTAAATCCACTGGTGAAAACCGCGATGTCCTATTTTTAACCGTTTAGAAGATCGAGCAAAATAGAAAATAATAGATATTTGAAAATGTGATATATAAACATTTTATTCACTTATAGGACTTATTTTATGTAAAATGAGGTGCTAAATCCACTAGTGAAAACCGCGATGTCCTATCTTTAACCGTTGAGGAGATCGAGTAAAATAGAAAATAATAGATATTTGAAAATGTGATATATAAACATTTTATTCGTTTGTACCTTTATCAACTCTTGAGAGTAGACTTATAGGACTTATTTTATGTAAAATAAGGTGCTAAATCCACTGGTGAAAACCGCGACGTCCTATTTTTAACCGGTTAGGAGATCGAGTAAAATGGAGAATAATAGATATTTGAATATGTGATATATAAACATTTTATTCGTTTGTACCTTTATAAACTCTTGAGAGTAGACTTATAGGACTTATTTTATGTAAAATGAGTTGCTAAGTCCACTGGTGAAATCCGCGATGTCCTATCTTTAACCGTTTAGGAGATCGAGTAAAATGGAGAATAATAGATATTTGAAAATGTGATATATAAACATTTTATTCGTTTGTACCTTTATCAACTCTAAAGAGTAGACTTATAGGACTTATTTTATGTAAAATGAGGTGCTAAATCCACTGGTAAAAACCGCGATGTCCTATTTTTAACCCTTTAGGAGATCGAGTAAAATGGAGAATAATAGATATTTGAATATGTGATATATAAACATTTTATTCGTTTGTACCTTTATCAACTCTTAAGAGTAGACTTATAGGACTTATTTTATGTAAAATGAGGTGCTAAATCCTCTTGTGGAAACCGCGATGTCCTATCATTAACCGTTTAGGAGATCGAGTAAAATGGAGAATAATAGAAATTTGTAAATGTGATATATTAACATTTTATTCGTTTGAACCTTTATCAACTCTTAAGAGTAGACTTATAGGAGTTGTTTTATGTAAAATGAGGTGCTAAATCCACTGGTGAAAACCGCGATGTCCTATCTTGAACCGTTTAGGAGATCGAGTAAAATGGAGAATAATAGATATTTGAAAATGTGATATATAAACATTTTGTTCGTTTGTACCTTGATCAACTCTTGAGAGTAGACTTATAGGACTTATTTTATGTAAATTGAGGTGCTAAATCCACTGGTGAAAACCCCGATGTCCTATCTTGAACCGTTTAGGAGATCGAGTAAAATGTAGAATAATAGATATTTGAAAATGTGATATATAAACACTTTATTCGTTTGTACCTTTATCAACTCTTGAGAGTAGACTTATAGGACTTATTTTATGTAAAATGAGGTGCTAAATCCACTGGTGAAATTCGCGATGTCCTATCTTTAACCGTTTAGGAGATCGAGTAAAATGGAGAATAATAGATATTTGAAAATGTGATATATAAACATTTTATTCGTTTATACCTTTATCAACATTTGAGAGTAGATTATAGGACCTATTTTATGTAAAATGAGGTGCTAAATCCACTGGTGAAAACCGCGATGTGCTATCATTAACCGTTTAGGAGATCGAGTAAAATGGAGAATAATAGATATTTGAAAATGTGATATATAAACATTTTATTCGTTTGTACCTTGATCAACTCATGAGGGTAGACTTATAGGACCTATTTTATGTAAAATGAGGTGCTAAATCCACTGGTGAAAACCGCGATGTCCTATCATTAACCGTTTAGGAGATCGAGTAAAATGGAGAATAATAGATATTTGAAAATGTGTTATATAAACATTTTATTCGTTTGTACCTTGATCAACTCATGAGGGTAGACTTATAGGACCTATTTTATGTAAAATGAGGTGCTAAATCCACTGGTGAAAACCCCGACGTCCTATCTTGAACCGTTTAGGAGATCGAGTAAAATGGAGAATAATAGATATTTGAAAATGTGATATATAAACATTTTGTTCGTTTGTACCTTGATCAACTCTTGAGAGTAGACTTATAGGACTTATTTTATGTAAAATGAGGTGCTAAATCCTCTGGTTAAAACCGCGATGTCCTATCTTTAACCGTTTAGGAGATCGAGTAAAATGGAGAATAATAGATATTTGAAAATGTGATATATAAACATTTTATACGTTTATACCTTTATCAACATTTGAGAGTAGATTATAGGACCTATTTTATGTAAAATGAGGTGCTAAATCCACTGGTGAAAACCGCGATGTCCTATCTTTAACCGTTTAGGAGATCGAGTAAAATGGAGAATAATAGATATTTGAAAATGTGATATATAAACATTTTATTCGTTTTTACCTTTATCAACTCTTGAGAGTAGACTTATAGGACTTATTTTTTGTAAAATGGGGTGCTTAATCCACTGATGAAAACCTTGATGTCCTATCTTTTACCGTTTAGGAGATCGAGTAAAATGGAGAATAATAGATATTTGAAAATGTGATATATTAACATTTTATTCGTTTGTACCTTGATCAACTTATGAGGGTAGACTTATAGGACCTATTTTATGTAAAATGAGGTGCTAAATCCACTGGTGAAAACCGCGATGTCCTATCATTAACCGTTTAGGAGATCGAGTAAAATGGAGAATATTAGAAATTTGAATATGTGATATATAAACATTTTATTCGTTTTTACCTTTATCAACTCTTGAGAGTAGACTTATAGTACCTATTTTATGTAAAATGAGGTGCTAAATCCACTGGTGAAAACCGCGATGTGATATCTTTAACCGTTTAGGAGATCGAGTAAAATGGAGAATAATAGATATTTGAAAATGTGACATATAAACATTTTATTCGTTTATACCTTTATCAACTTTTGAGAGTGGACTTATAGGACCCATTTTATGTAAAATGAGGTTCTAAATCCACTGGTGAAAACCGCGACGTCCTATCTTTAACCGTTTAGGAGATCAAGTAAAATGGAGAATAATAGATATTTGATAATGTGATATATAAACATTTTATTCGTTTGTACCTTAATCAATTCTTGAGAGTAGACTTATAGGACTTATTTTATGTAAAATAAGGTGCTAAATCCTCTGGTGAAAACCGCGATGTCCTATCTTTAACCGTTTAGGAGATCGAGTAAAATAGAAATTAATAGATATTTGAAAATGTGATATATAAACAATTTATTCGTTTGTACCTTTATCAACTCTTGAGAGTAGACTTATAGGACTTATTTTATGTAAAATGAGGTGCTAAATCCACTGGTTAAAACCGCGATGTCCTATCTTTAACCGTTTAGGAGATCGAGTAAAATGGAGAATATTAGAAATTTGAATATGTGATATATAAACATTTTATTCGTTTTTACCTTTATCAACTCTTGAGTGTAGACTTATAGTACCTATTTTATGTAAAATGAGGTGCTTAATCCACTGGTGAAAACCGCAATGTCCTATCTTTAACCGTTTTGGAGATCGAGTAAAATGGAGAATAATAAATATTTGATAATGTGATATATAAACATTTTATTCGTTTGTACCTTTATCAACTCTTGTGAGTAGACTTATAGGACTTATTTTATGTAAAATAAGGTGCTAAATCCTCTGGTGAAAACCGCGATGTCCTATCTTTTACCGTTTAGGAGATCGAGTAAAATAGAAAATAATAGATATTTGAAAATGTGATATATAAACAATTTACTCGTTTGTACCTTTATCAACTCTTGAGAGTAGACTTATAGGACTTATTTTAAGTAAAATGAGGTGCTGAATCCACTGGTTAAAACCGCGATGTCCTATCATAACCGTTTAGGAGATCGAGTAAAATGAAGAATAATAGATATTTGAAAATGTGATATATAAACATTTTATTCGTTTGTACCTTTATTAACTTTTGAGAGTAGACTTATAGGACTTATTATATGTAAAATGAGGTGCTAAATCCACTGGTGAAAACCACGATGTCCTATCTTTAACCGTTTAGGAGATCGAGTAAAATGGAGAATAATGGATATTTGAAAATGTGATATATAAACATTTTATTCGTTTGTACCTTTATCAACCCTTGAGAGTAGACTTATAGGACATATTTTATGTAAAATGAGGTTCTAAATCCACTGGTGAAAACCGCGATGTCCTATCTTTTACCGTTTAGGAGATCGAGTAAAATAGAAAATAATAGATATTTGAAAATGTGATATATAAACATTTTATTCGTTTTTACTTTTATCAACTCTTGAGAGTAGACTTATAGGACCTATTTTATGTAAAATGAGGTGCTAAATCCACTGGTGAAAACCGCGATGTCCTATCTTTAACCGTTTAGGAGGTCGAGTAAAATGGAGAATAATAGATATTTGAAAATGTGATATATAAACATTTTATTCGTTTGTACCTTTATCAACTCTTGGGAGTAGACTTATAGGACTTATTTTTTGTAAAATGGGGTGCTTAATCCACTGATGAAAACCTTGATGTTCTATCTTTTACCGTTTAGGAGATCGAGTAAAATGGAGAATAATAGATATTTGAAAATGTGATATATTAACATTTTATTCGTTTGTACCTTGATCAACTCATGAGGGTAGACTTATAGGACCTATTTTATGTAAAATGAGGTGCTAAATCCACTGGTGAAAACCGCGATGTCCTATCATTAACCGTTTAGGAGATCGAGTAAAATGGAGAATATTAGAAATTTGAATATGTGATATATAAACATTTTATTCGTTTTTACCTTTATCAACTCTTGAGAGTAGACTTATAGTACCTATCTTATGTAAAATGAGGTGCTAAATCCACTGGTGAAAACCGCGATGTGATATCTTTAACCGTTTAGGAGATCGAGTAAAATGGAGAATAATAGATATTTGAAAATGTGACATATAAACATTTTATTCGTTTATACCTTTATCAACTTTTGAGAGTAGACTTATAGGACCCATTTTATGTAAAATGAGGTTCTTAATCCACTGGTGAAAACCGCGATGTCCTATCTTTAACCGTTTAGGAGATCAAGTAAAATGGAGAATAATAGATATTTGATAATGTGATATATAAACATTTTATTCGTTTGTACCTTAATCAATTCTTGAGAGTAGACTTATAGGACTTATTTTATGTAAAATAAGGTGCTAAATCCTCTGGTGAAAACCGCGATGTCCTATCTTTAACCGTTTAGGAGATCGAGTAAAATAGAAATTAATAGATATTTGAAAATGTGATATATAAACAATTTATTCGTTTGTACCTTTATCAACTCTTGAGAGTAGACTTATAGGACTAATTTTATGTAAAATGAGGTGCTAAATCCACTGGTTAAAACCGCGATGTCCTATCTTTAACCGTTTAGGAGATCGAGTAAAATGGAGAATATTAGAAATTTGAATATGTGATATATAAACATTTTATTCGTTTTTACCTTTATCAACTCTTGAGAGTAGACTTATAGTACCTATTTTATGTAAAATGAGGTGCTAAATCCACTGGTGAAAACCGCGATGTGATATCTTTAACCGTTTAGGAGATCGAGTAAAATGGAGAATAATAGATATTTGAAAATGTGACATATAAACATTTTATTCGTTTATACCTTTATCAACTTTTGAGAGTGGACTTATAGGACCCATTTTATGTAAAATGAGGTTCTAAATCCACTGGTGAAAACCGCGACGTCCTATCTTTAACCGTTTAGGAGATCAAGTAAAATGGAGAATAATAGATATTTGATAATGTGATATATAAACATTTTATTCGTTTGTACCTTAATCAATTCTTGAGAGTAGACTTATAGGACTTATTTTATGTAAAATAAGGTGCTAAATCCTCTGGTGAAAACCGCGATGTCCTATCTTTAACCGTTTAGGAGATCGAGTAAAATAGAAATTAATAGATATTTGAAAATGTGATATATAAACAATTTATTCGTTTGTACCTTTATCAACTCTTGAGAGTAGACTTATAGGACTTATTTTATGTAAAATGAGGTGCTAAATCCACTGGTTAAAACCGCGATGTCCTATCTTTAACCGTTTAGGAGATCGAGTAAAATGGAGAATATTAGAAATTTGAATATGTGATATATAAACATTTTATTCGTTTTTACCTTTATCAACTCTTGAGTGTAGACTTATAGTACCTATTTTATGTAAAATGAGGTGCTTAATCCACTGGTGAAAACCGCAATGTCCTATCTTTAACCGTTTTGGAGATCGAGTAAAATGGAGAATAATAAATATTTGATAATGTGATATATAAACATTTTATTCGTTTGTACCTTTATCAACTCTTGTGAGTAGACTTATAGGACTTATTTTATGTAAAATAAGGTGCTAAATCCTCTGGTGAAAACCGCGATGTCCTATCTTTTACCGTTTAGGAGATCGAGTAAAATAGAAAATAATAGATATTTGAAAATGTGATATATAAACAATTTACTCGTTTGTACCTTTATCAACTCTTGAGAGTAGACTTATAGGACTTATTTTAAGTAAAATGAGGTGCTGAATCCACTGGTTAAAACCGCGATGTCCTATCATAACCGTTTAGGAGATCGAGTAAAATGAAGAATAATAGATATTTGAAAATGTGATATATAAACATTTTATTCGTTTGTACCTTTATTAACTTTTGAGAGTAGACTTATAGGACTTATTATATGTAAAATGAGGTGCTAAATCCACTGGTGAAAACCACGATGTCCTATCTTTAACCGTTTAGGAGATCGAGTAAAATGGAGAATAATGGATATTTGAAAATGTGATATATAAACATTTTATTCGTTTGTACCTTTATCAACCCTTGAGAGTAGACTTATAGGACATATTTTATGTAAAATGAGGTTCTAAATCCACTGGTGAAAACCGCGATGTCCTATCTTTTACCGTTTAGGAGATCGAGTAAAATAGAAAATAATAGATATTTGAAAATGTGATATATAAACATTTTATTCGTTTTTACTTTTATCAACTCTTGAGAGTAGACTTATAGGACCTATTTTATGTAAAATGAGGTGCTAAATCCACTGGTGAAAACCGCGATGTCCTATCTTTAACCGTTTAGGAGGTCGAGTAAAATGGAGAATAATAGATATTTGAAAATGTGATATATAAACATTTTATTCGTTTGTACCTTTATCAACTCTTGGGAGTAGACTTATAGGACTTATTTTTTGTAAAATGGGGTGCTTAATCCACTGATGAAAACCTTGATGTTCTATCTTTTACCGTTTAGGAGATCGAGTAAAATGGAGAATAATAGATATTTGAAAATGTGATATATTAACATTTTATTCGTTTGTACCTTGATCAACTCATGAGGGTAGACTTATAGGACCTATTTTATGTAAAATGAGGTGCTAAATCCACTGGTGAAAACCGCGATGTCCTATCATTAACCGTTTAGGAGATCGAGTAAAATGGAGAATATTAGAAATTTGAATATGTGATATATAAACATTTTATTCGTTTTTACCTTTATCAACTCTTGAGAGTAGACTTATAGTACCTATCTTATGTAAAATGAGGTGCTAAATCCACTGGTGAAAACCGCGATGTGATATCTTTAACCGTTTAGGAGATCGAGTAAAATGGAGAATAATAGATATTTGAAAATGTGACATATAAACATTTTATTCGTTTATACCTTTATCAACTTTTGAGAGTAGACTTATAGGACCCATTTTATGTAAAATGAGGTTCTTAATCCACTGGTGAAAACCGCGATGTCCTATCTTTAACCGTTTAGGAGATCAAGTAAAATGGAGAATAATAGATATTTGATAATGTGATATATAAACATTTTATTCGTTTGTACCTTAATCAATTCTTGAGAGTAGACTTATAGGACTTATTTTATGTAAAATAAGGTGCTAAATCCTCTGGTGAAAACCGCGATGTCCTATCTTTAACCGTTTAGGAGATCGAGTAAAATAGAAATTAATAGATATTTGAAAATGTGATATATAAACAATTTATTCGTTTGTACCTTTATCAACTCTTGAGAGTAGACTTATAGGACTAATTTTATGTAAAATGAGGTGCTAAATCCACTGGTTAAAACCGCGATGTCCTATCTTTAACCGTTTAGGAGATCGAGTAAAATGGAGAATATTAGAAATTTGAATATGTGATATATAAACATTTTATTCGTTTTTACCTTTATCAACTCTTGAGTGTAGACTTATAGTACCTATTTTATGTAAAATGAGGTGCTAAATCCACTGGTGAAAACCGCAATGTCCTATCTTTAACCGTTTTGGAGATCGAGTAAAATGGAGAATAATAGATATTTGATAATGTGATATATAAACATTTTATTCGTTTGTACCTTTATCAACTCTTGTGAGTAGACTTATAGGACTTATTTTATGTAAAATAAGGTGCTAAATCCTCTGGTGAAAACCGCGATGTCCTATCTTTTACCGTTTAGGAGATCGAGTAAAATAGAAAATAATAGATATTTGAAAATGTGATATATAAACAATTTACTCGTTTGTACCTTTATCAACTCTTGAGAGTAGACTTATAGGACTTATTTTAAGTAAAATGAGGTGCTGAATCCACTGGTTAAAACCGCGATGTCCTATCTTTAACCGTTTAGGAGATCGAGTAAAATGGAGAATAATAGATATTTGAAAATGTGATATATAAACATTTTATTCGTTTGTACCTTTATCAACTCTTGAGAGTAGACTTATAGGACTTATTTTAAGTAAAATGAGGTGCTGAATCCACTGGTTAAAACCGCGATGTCCTATCTTTAACCGTTTAGGAGATCGAGTAAAATGAAGAATAATAGATATTTGAAAATGTGATATATAAACATTTTATTCGTTTGTACCTTTATCAACTTTTGAGAGTAGACTTATAGGACTTATTATATGTAAAATGAGGTGCTAAATCCACTGGTGAAAACCACGATGTCCTATCTTTAACCGTTTAGGAGATCGAGTAAAATGGAGAATAATGGATATTTGAAAATGTGATATATAAACATTTTATTCTTTTGTACCTTTATCAACCCTGGAGAGTAGACTTATAGGACATATTTTATGTAAAATGAGGTTCTAAATCCACTGGTGAAAACCGCGATGTCCTATCTTTTACCGTTTAGGAGATCGAGTAAAATAGAAAATAATAGATATTTGAAAATGTGATATATAAACATTTTATTCGTTTTTACTTTTATCAACTCTTGAGAATAGACTTATAGGACCTATTTTATGTAAAATGAGGTGCTAAATCCACTGGTGAAAACCGCGATGTCCTATCTTTAACCGTTTAGGAGATCGAGTAAAATGGAGAATAATAGATATTTGAAAATGTGATATATAAACATTTTATTCGTTTGTACCTTTATCAACTCTTGGGAGTAGACTTATAGGACTTATTTTATGTAAAATGGGGTGCTTAATCCACTGATGAAAACCGCGATGTCCTATCTTTTACCGTTTAGGAGATCGAGTAAAATTGAAATTAATAGATATTTGAAAATGTGATATATAAACATTTTATCCATTTGTACCTTTATTAACCCTTGAGAGTAGACTTTTAGGACATATTTTATGTAAAATGAGGTGCTAAATCCACTGGTAAAAACCGCGATGTCCTATCTTTAATTGTTTAGGAGATCGAGTAAAATGGAGAATAATAGATATTTGAAAATGTGATATATAAACATTTTATTCGTTTGTACCTTTATCAACCCTTAAGAGTAGACTTATAGGACTTATTTTATGTAAAATGGGGTGCTTAATCCACTGATGAAAACCGCGATGTCCTATCTTTTACCGTTTAGGAGATCGAGTAAAATGGAAAATAATAGATATTTGATAATGTGATATATAAACATTTTATTCGTTTGTACTTTAATCAATTCTTGAGAGTAGACTTATAGGACTTATTTTATGTAAAATAACGTGCTAAATCCTCTGGTGAAAACCGCGATGTCCTATCTTTAACCGTTTAGGAGATCGAGTAAAATAGAAAATAATAGATATTTGAAAATGTGATATATAAACAATTTATTCGTTTGTACCTTTATCAACTCTTGAGAGTAGACTTATAGGACTTATTTTAAGTAAAATGAGGTGCTAAATCCACTGGTTAAAACCGCGATTACCTATCTTTAACCGTTTTGGAGATCGAGTAAAATGAAGAATAATAGATATTTGAAAATGTGATATATAAACATTTTATTCGTTTGTACCTTTATCAACTCTTAAGAGTAGACTTATAGGACTTATTTTATGTAAAATAAGGTGCTAAATCCACTGGTGAAAACCGCGATGTCCTATTTTTAACCGTTTAGGAGATCGAGTAAAATGGAGAATAATAGATATTTGATAATGTGATATATAAACATTTTATTCGTTTGTACCTTAATCAATTCTTGAGAGTAGACTTATAGGACTTATTTTATGTAAAATAAGGTGCTAAATCCTCTGGTGAAAACCGCGATGTCCTATCTTTAACCGTTTAGGAGATCGAGTAAAATAGAAAATAATAGATATTTGAAAATGTAATAAATAAACAATTTATTCGTTTGTACCTTCATCAACTCTTGAGAGTAGACTTATAGGACTTATTTTAAGTAAAATGAGGTGCTAAATCCACTGGTTAAATCCGCGATGTCCTATCTTTAACCGTTTAGGAGATCGAGTAAAATGAAGAATAATAGATATTTGAAAATGTGATATATAAACATTTTATTCGTTTGTACCTTTATCAACTCTTAAGAATAGACTTATAGGACTTATTTTATGTAAAATAAGGTGCTAAATCCACTGGTGAAAACCGCGATGTCCTATCTTTAACCGTTTAGGAGATCGAGTGAAATGGAGAATAATAGATATTTTAAAATGTGATATATAAACATTTTATTCGTTTGTACCTTTATCAACTCTTAAGAGTAGACTTATAGGACTTATTTTATGTAAAATAAGGTGCTAAATCCACTGGTGAAAACCGCGATGCCCTATCTTTAACCGTTTAGGAGATCGAGTAAAATGGAGAATAATAGATATTTGAAAATGTGTTATATAAACATTTTATTCGTTTGTACCTTTTTCAACTCTTGAGAGTAGACTTATTGAACTTATATTTTATGTTAAATGAGGTGCTAAATCCTCTGGTAAAAACCGCGATGTCCTATCTTTAACCGTTTAGGAGATCGAGTAAAATGGATATTAATAGATATTTGAAAATGTGATATATAAACATTTTATTCGTTTGTACCTTTATCAACTTTTGAGAGTAGACTTATAGGACTTATTATATGTAAAATGAGGTGCTAAATCTACTGGTGAAAACCGCGATGTCCTATCTTTAACCGTTTAGGAGATCGAGTGAAATGTAGAATAATAGATATTTGAAAATGTGATATATAAACATTTTATTCGTTTGTACCTTTATCAACTTTTGAGAGTAGACTTATAGGACTTATTATATGTAAAATGAGGTGCTAAATCTACTGGTGAAAACCGCGATGTCCTATCTTTAACCGTTTAGGAGATCGAGTGAAATGTAGAATAATAGATATTTTAAAATGTGATATATAAACATTTTATTCGTTTGTACCTTTATCAACTTTTATGAGTAGACTTATAGGACTTATTTTATGTAAAATAAGGTGCTAAATCCACTGGTTAAAACCGCGATGTCCTATCTTTAACCGTTTAGGAGATCGAGTAAAATGAAGAATAATAGATATTTGAAAATGTGATATATAAACATTTTACTCGTTTGTACCTTTATTAACTCTTAAGAGTAGACTTATAGGACTTATTTTATGTAAAATAAGGTGCTAAATCCACTGGTGAAAACCGCGATGTCCTATCTTTAACCGTTTAGATGATCGAGTAAAATGGAGAATAATAGATATTTGAAAATGTGATATATAAACATTTTATTCGTTTGTACCTTTATCAACTCTTGAGAGGAGACTTATAGGACTTATTTTATGTAAAATGAGGTGCTAAATCCACTGGTGAAAACCGCGATGTCCTATCTTTAACCGTTTAGGAGATCGAGTAAAATGGAGAATATTAGAAATTTGAATATGTGATATATAAACATTTTATTCGTTTTTACCTTTATCAACTCTTGAGAGTAGACTTATAGTGCCTATTTTATGTAAAATGAGGTGCTAAATCCACTGGTGAAAACCGCGATGTCCTATCATTAACCGTTTAGGAGATCGAGTAAAATGGAGAATATTAGAAATTTGAATATGTGATATATAAACAGTTTATTCGTTTTTACCTTTATCAACTCTTGAGAGTAGACTTATAGGACTTATTTTATGTAAAATGAGGTGCTAAATCCACTGGTGAAAACCGCGATGTGATATCTTTAACCGTTTAGGAGATCGAGTAAAATGGAGAATAATAGATATTTGAAAATGTGACATATAAACATTTTATTCGTTTATACCTTTATCAACTTTTGAGAGTAGACTTATAGGACCTATTTTATGTAAAATGAGGTTCTAAATCCACTGGTGAATACCGCGATGTCCTATCTTTAACCGTTTAGGAGATCGAGTAAAATGAAGAATAATAGATATTTGAAAATGTGATATATAAACATTTTATTCGTTTGTACCTTAATCGACTCTTGAGAGTAGACTTATAGGACTTATTTTATGTAAAATAAGGTGCTAAATCCTCTGGTGAAAACCGCGATGTCCTATCTTTAACCGTTTAGGAGATCGAGTAAAATGGAGAACAATAGATATTTGAAAATGTGATATATAAACATTTTATTCGTTTGTACCTTTATCAACTCTTGAGAGTAGACTTATAGGACTTATTTTAAGTAAAATAAGGTGCTGAATCCACTGGTTAAAACCGCGATGTCCTATCTTTAACCGTTTAGGAGATCGAGTAAAATGAAGAATAATAGATATTTGAAAAATTGATATATAAACATTTTATTCGTTTGTACCTTTATCAACTTTTGAGAGTAGACTTATAGGACTTATTATATGTAAAATGAGGTGCTAAATCCACTGGTGAAAACCACGATGTCCTATCTTTAACCGTTTAGGAGATCGAGTAAAATGGAGAATAATGGATATTTGAAAATGTGATATATAAACATTTTATTCGATTGTACCTTTATCAACCCTTGAGAGTAGACTTTTAGGACATATTTTATGTAAAATGAGGTGCTTAATCCACTGGTGAAAACCGCGATGTCCTATCTTTAACCGTTTAGGAGATCGAGTAAAATGGGGAATAATGAATATTTGAAAATGTGATATATAAACATTTTATTCGTTTTTACCTTTATCATCTCTTGAGAATAGACTTATAGGACCAATTTTATGTAAAGTGAGGTTCTAAATCCACTGGTGAAATCCGCGATGTCCTATCTTTAACCGTTTAGGAGATCGAGTAAAATGGATATTAATAGATATTTGAAAATGTGATATATAAACATTTTATTCGTTTGTACCTTTATCAACTTTTGAGAGTAGACTTATAGGACTTATTATATGTAAAATGAGGTGCTAAATCCTCTGGTGAAAACCGCGATGTGATATCTTTAACCGTTTAGGAGATCGAGTAAAATGGAGAATAATAGATATTTGAAAATGTGACATATAAACATTTTATTCGTTTATACCTTTATCAACTTTTGAGAGTAGACTTATAGGACCTATTTTATGTAAAATGAGGTTCTAAATCCACTGGTGAATACCGCGATGTCCTATCTTTAACCGTTTAGGAGATCGAGTAAAATGGAGAATAATAGATATTTGAAAATGTGATATATAAACATTTTATTCGTTTGTACCTTTTTCAACTCTTGAGAGTAGACTTATTGAACTTATATTTTATGTTAAATGAGGTGCTAAATCCTCTGGTGAAAACCGCGATGTCCTATCTTTAACCGTTTAGGAGATCGAGTAAAATGGATATTAATAGATATTTGAAAATGTGATATATAAACATTTTATTCGTTTGTACCTTTATCAACTTTTGAGAGTAGACTTATAGGACTTATTATATGTAAAATGAGGTGCTAAATCCTCTGGTGAAAACCGCGATGTCCTATCTTTAACCGTTTAGGAGATCGAGTAAAATGGATATTAATAGATATTTGAAAATGTGATATATAAACATTTTATTCGTTTGTACCTTTATCAACTCTTGAGAGTAGACTTATAGAACTTATTTTATGTTAAATGAGGTGCTAAATCCTCTGGTGAAAACCGCGATGTCCTATCTTTAACCGTTTAGGAGATCGAGTAAAATGGATATTAATAGATATTTGAAAATGTGATATATAAACATTTTATTCGTTTGTACCTTTATCAACTTTTGAGAGTAGACTTATAGGACTTATTATATGTAAAATGAGGTGCTAAATCTACTGGTGAAAACCGCGATGTCCTATCTTTAACCGTTTAGGAGATCGAGTGAAATGTAGAATAATAGATATTTGAAAATGTGATATATAAACATTTTATTCGTTTGTACCTTTATCAACTTTTGAGAGTAGACTTATAGGACTTATTATATGTAAAATGAGGTGCTAAATCTACTGGTGAAAACCGCGATGTCCTATCTTTAACCGTTTAGGAGATCGAGTGAAATGTAGAATAATAGATATTTTAAAATGTGATATATAAACATTTTATTCGTTTGTACCTTTATCAACTTTTAAGAGTTGACTTATAGGACTTATTTTATGTAAAATAAGGTGCTAAATCCACTGGAGAAGACCGCGATGTCCTATCTTTAACCGTTTAGGAGATTGAGTAAAATGGAGAATAATAGATATTTAAAAATGTGATATATAAACATTTTATTCAGTTGTCAAAGAATGACGGCTGTCAAAAATGTCAGCTGTCAAAAAATGACAGATGTCAAGAATGACAGATGTCAAAAAATGACAAATGTCAAGAATGACAAATGTCAAAAATGACAGATGTCAAAATTGACAGATGTCAAAAAATGACAAATGTCAAGAATGACAGATGTCAAGAGTGACAGATGTCAAGAGTGACAGATGTCAAAAAATGACAAATGTCAAGATTGACATCTGTAAAAAAATGACAGATGTCAAAAATGACAGTTGTTATATAACTAATTTTATATAAAATGGTATGCTAAATTGACTGATAACCGCGATGTGATATCTTTAACCGTTTAGTAGATCGAGTAAAATAGAAAATAATAGATATTTGAAAATGTGATATATAAACAATTTATTCGTTTGTACCTTTATCAACTCTTGAGAGTAGACTTATAGAACTTATTTTATGTAAAATGAGGTGCTAAATCCACTGGTTAAAACCGCGATGTCCTATCTTTAACCCTTTAGGAGATCGAGTAAAATGGAGAATAATAAATATTTGAAAATGTGATATATAAACATTTTATTCGTTTGTACCTTTATCAACTCTTGAGAGTAGACTTATAGGACTTATTTTAAGTAAAATGAGGTGCTAAATCCACTGGTGAAAACCACGATGTCCTATCTTTAACCGTTTAGGAGATCGAGTAAAATGAAGAATAATAGATATTTGAAAATGTGATATATAAACATTTTATTCGTTTGTACCTTTATCATCTTTTGAGAGTAGACTTATAAAACTTATTATATGTAAAATGAGGTGCTAAATCCACTGGTGAAAACCACGATGTCCTATCTTTAACCGTTTAGGAGATCGAGTCAAATGGAGAATAATGGATATTTGAAAATGTGATATATAAACATTTTATTCGTTTGTACCTTTATCAACCCTTGAGAGTAGACTTATAGGACATATTTTATGTAAAATGAGGTTCTAAATCCACTGGTGAAAACCGCGATGTCCTATCTTTTACCGTTTAGGAGATCGAGTAAAATAGAAAATAATAGATATTTGAAAATGTGATATATAAACATTTTATTCGTTTTTACTTTTATCAACTCTTGAGAGTAGACTTATAGGACCTATTTTATGTAAAATGAGTTTCAAAAATCCACTGGTGAAAACCGCGATGTCCTATCTTTAACCGTTTAGGAGATCGAGTAAAATGGGGAATAATGAATATTTGAAAATGTGATATATAAACATTTTATTCGTTTGTACCTTTATCAACTCTTGAGAGTAGACTTATAGAACTTATTTTATGTAAAATGGGGTGCTTAATTTACTGATGAAAACCGCGATGTCCTATCTTTTACCGTTTAGGAGATCGAGTAAAATGGAAAATAATAGATATTTGAAAATGTGATATATAAACATTTTATTCGTTTGTACCTTTATCAACTCTTGAGAGGAGACTTATAGGACTTATTTTATGTAAAATGAGGTGCTAAATCCACTGGAGAAAACCGCGATGTCCTATCTTTAACCGTTTAGGAGATCGAGTAAAATGGGAATAATAGATATTTGATAATGTGATATATAAACATTTTATTCGTTTGTACCTTTATCAACTCTTGAGAGGAGACTTATAGGACCTATTTTATGTAAAATGAGGTTCTAAATCCACTGGTGAAAACCGCGATGTCCTATCTTTAACCGTTTAGGAGATTGAGTAAAATGGAAAATAATAGATATTTGATAATGTGATATATAAACATTTTATTCGTTTTTACCTTTATCAACTCTTGAGAGTAGACTAATAGGACCTATTTTATGTAAAATAAGGTTCTAAATCCACTGGTGAAAACCGCGATGTCCTATCTTTAACCGTTTAGGAGATCGAGTAAAATAGAAAATAATAGATATTTGAAAATGTAATATATATAAATATTTTATTCGTTTGTACCTTTATCAACCCTTGCGAGTAGACTTATAGGACATATTTTATGTAAAATGAGGTTCTAAATCCACTGGTGAAATCGCGATGTCCTATCTTTTACCGTTTAGGAGATCGAGTAAAATAGAAAATAATAGATATTTGAAAATGTGATATATAAACATTTTATTCGTTTTTACTTTTATCAACTCTTGAGAGTAGACTTATAGGACCTATCTTATGTAAAATGAGGTTCTAAATCCACTGGTGAAAACCGCGATGTCCTATCATTAACCGTTTAGGAGATCGAGTAAAATGGAGAATAATGGATATTTGAAAATGTGATATATAAACATTTTATTCGTTTTTACTTTTATCAACTCTTGAGAGTAGACTTATAGGACCTATCTTATGTAAAATAAGGTGCTAAATCCTATGGTGAAAACCGCGATGTCCTATCTTTAACCGTTTAGGAGATCGAGTAAAATAGAAAATAATAGATATTTGAAAATGTGATATATAAACAATTTATTCGTTTGTACCTTTATCAACTCTTGAGAGTAGACTTATAGGACTTATTTTAAGTAAAATGAGGTGCTAAATCCACTGGTTAAAACCGCGATGTCCTATCTTTAACCGTTTAGGAGATCGAGTAAAATGAAGAATAATAGATATTTGAAAATGTGATATATAAACATTTTATTCGTTTGTACCTTTATCAACTCTTAAGAGTAGACTTATAGGACTTATTTTATGTAAAATAAGGTGCTAAATCCACTGGTGAAAACCGCGATGTCCTATCTATAACCGTTTAGGAGATCGAGTAAAATGGAGAATAATAGATATTTGAAAATGTGATATATAAACATTTTATTCGTTTGTACCTTTATCAACTCTTGAGAGGAGACTTATAGGACTTATTTTATGTAAAATGAGGTGCTAAATCCACTGGTGAAAACCGCGATGTCCTATCTTTAACCGTTTAGGAGATCGAGTAAAATGGAGAATAATAGAAATTTGAATATGTGATATATAAACATTTTATTCGTTTTTACCTTTATCAACTCTTGAGAGTAGACTTATAGTACCTATTTTATGTAAAATGGGGTGCTAAATCCACTGGTGAAAACCGCGATGTGATATCTTTAACCGTTTAGGAGATCGAGTAAAATGGAGAATAATAGATATTTGAAAATGTGATATATAAACATTTTATTCGTTTGTACCTTTATTAACTCTTGAGAGTAGACTTATAGGACTTATTTTAAGTAAAATGAGGTGCTAAATCCACTGGTTAAAACCGCGATGTCCTATCTTTAACCGTTTAGGAGATCGAGTAAAATGAAGAATAATAGATATTTGAAAATGTAATATTTAAACATTTTATTCGTTTGTACCTTTATCAACTTTTGAGAGTAGACTTATAGGACTTATTAAATGTAAAATGAGGTGCTAAATCCACTGGTGAAAACCACGATGTCCTATCTTTAACCCTTTAGGAGATCGAGTAAAATGGAGAATAATGGATATTTGAAAATGTGATATATAAACATTTTATTCGTTTGTACCTTTATCAACTCTTGAGAGTAAACTTATAGGAGTTATTTTATGTAAAATATAGTGCTAAATTCACTGGTGAAAACCGCGATGTTCTATCTTTAACCGTTTAGGAGATCGAGTAAAATGGAGAATAATAGATATTTGAAAATGTGATATATAAACATTTAATTCGTTTATACCTTTATCAACATTTGAGAGTAGATTATAGGACCTATTTTATGTAAAATGAGGTGCTAAATCCACTGGTGAAAACCGCGATGTCCTATCTTTAACCGTTTAGGAGATCGAGTAAAATGGAGAATAATAGATATTTGAAAATGTGATATATAAACATTTTATTCGTTTTTACCTTTATCAACTCTTGAGAGTAGACTTATAGGACTTATTTTTTGTAAAATGGGGTGCTTAATCCACTGATGAAAACCTTGATGTCCTATCTTTAACCGTTTAGGAGATCGAGTAAAATGGAGAATAATAGATATTAGAAAATGTGATATATAAACATTTTATTCGTTTGTACCTTGATCAACTCATGAGGGTAGACTTATAGGACCTATTTTATGTAAAATGAGGTGCATAATCCACTGGTGAAAACCGCGATGTCCTATCATTAACCGTTTAGGAGATCGAGTAAAATGGAGAATATTAGAAATTTGAATATGTGATATATAAACATTTTATTCGTTTGTACCTTTATCAACTCTTAAGAGTAGACTTATAGGACTTATTTTATGTAAAATGAGGTGCTAAATCCACTGGTGAAAACCGCGATGTCGTATTTTTAACCGTTTAGGAGATCGAGTAAAATGGAGAATAATAGATATTTGAATATGTGATATATAAACATTTTATTCGTTTGTACCTTTATCAACTCTTAAGAGTAGACTTATAGGACTTATTTTCTGTAAAATGTGGTGCTAAATTCACTGGTGAAAACCGCGATGTTCTATCTTTAACCGTTTAGGAGATCGAGTAAAATAGAAAATAATAGATATTTGAAAATGTGATATATAAACATTTTATTCGTTTGTACCTTTATCAACCCTTGCGAGTAGACTTATAGGACATATTTTATGTAAAATGAGGTTCTAAATCCACTGGTGAAATCGCGATGTCCTATCTTTTACCGTTTAGGAGATCGAGTAAAATAGAAAATAATAGATATTTGAAAATGTGATATATAAACATTCTATTCGTTTTTACTTTTATCAACTCTTGAGAGTAGACTTATACGACCTATTTTATGTAAAATGAGGTTCTAAATCCACTGGTGAAAACCGCGATGTCCTATCTTTAACCGTTTAGGAGATCGAGTAAAATGGAGAATAATGGATATTTGAAAATGTGATATATAAACATTTTATTCGTTTGTACCTTTATCAACCCTTGAGAGTAGACTTATAAGACTTATTTTATGTAAAATGCGGTGCTTAATCCACTGATGAAAACCGCGATGTCCTATCTTTTACCGTTTAGGAGATCGAGTAAAATGGAAAATAATAGATATTTGATAATGTGATATATAAACATTTTATTCGTTTGTACCATAATCAATTCTTGAGAGTAGACTTATAGGACTTATTTTATGTAAAATAAGGTGCTAAATCCTATGGTGAAAACCGCGATGTCCTATCTTTAACCGTTTAGGAGATCGAGTAAAATAGAAAATAATAGATATTTGAAAATGTGATATATAAACAATTTATCCGTTTGTACCTTTATCAACTCTTGAGAGTAGACTTATAGGACTTATTTTAAGTAAAATGAGGTGCTAAATCCACTGGTTAAAACCGCGATGTCCTATCTTTAACCGTTTAGGAGATCGAGTAAAATGAAGAATAATAGATATTTGAAAATGTGATATATAAACATTTTATTCGTTTGTACCTTTATCAACTCTTAAGAGTAGACTTATAGGACTTATTTTATGTAAAATAAGGTGCTAAATCCACTGGTGAAAACCGCGATGTCCTATCTATAACCGTTTAGGAGATCGAGTAAAATGGAGAATAATAGATATTTGAAAATGTGATATATAAACATTTTATTCGTTTGTACCTTTATCAACTCTTGAGAGGAGACTTATAGGACTTATTTTATGTAAAATGAGGTGCCAAATCCACTGGTGAAAACCGCGATGTCCTATCTTTAACCGTTTAGGAGATCGAGTAAAATGGAGAATAATAGAAATTTGAATATGTGATATATAAACATTTTATTCGTTTGTACCTTTATCAACTCTTGAGAGTAGACTTATAGGACTTATTTTAAGTAAAATGAGGTGCTAAATCCACTGGTTAAAACAGCGATTACCTATCTTTAACCGTTTAGGAGATCGAGTAAAATGAAGAATAATAGATATTTGAAAATGTGATATATAAACATTTTATTCGTTCGTACCTTTATCAACTCTTAAGAGTAGACTTATAGGACTTATTTTATGTAAAATAAGGTGCTAAATCCTCTGGTGAAAACCGCGATGTCCTATCTTTAACCGTTTAGGAGATCGAGTAAAATAGAAAAAAATAGATATTTGAAAATGTGATATATAAACAATTTATTCGTTTGTACCTTTATCAACTCTTGAGAGTTGACTTATAGGACATATTTTAAGTAAAATGAGGTGCTAAATCCACTGGTTAAAACCGCGATGTCCTATCTTTAACCGTTTAGGAGATCGAGTAAAATGGAGAATAATAGATATTTGAAAATGTGATATATAAACATTTTATTCGTTTTTACCTTTATCAACTCTTGAGAGTAGACTTATAGGACCTATTTTATGTAAAATGAGGTTCTAAATGCACTGGTGAACACCGCGATGTCCTATCTTTAACCGTTTAGGAGATCGAGTAAAATGGAGAGTAATAGATATTTGATAATGTGATATATAAACATTTTATTCGTTTGTACCTTAATCAACTCTTAAGAGTAGACTTATAGGACTTATTTTAGGTAAAATGAGGTGCTAAATCCACTGGTGAAAACCGCGATGTCCTATTTTAAACCGTTTAGGAGATCGAGTAAAATGGATGATAATAGATATTTGAAAATGTGATATATAAACATTTTATTCGTTTGTACCTTTATCAACTCTTGAGAGTAGACTTAAAGGAGTTATTTTATGTAAAATATAGTGCTAAATCCATTGGTGAAAACCGCGATGTCCTATCTTTAACCGTTTAGGAGATCAAGTAAAATGGAGAATAATAGATATTTGAAAATGTGATATATAAACATTTTAATCTTTTGTACCTTTATCAACTCTTGAGAGTAGACTTATAGGAGTTATTTTATGTAAAATATAATGCTAAATTCACTGGTGAAAACCGCGATGTCCTATCTTTAACCGTTTAGGAGATCGAGTAAAATGGGGAATAATAGATATTTGAAAATGTGATATATAAACATTTTATTCGTTTGTACCATTATCAACTCTTAAGAGTAGACTTATAGGACTTTTTTTATGTAAAATGAGGTGCTAAATTCACTGGTGAAAACCGCGATGTTCTATCTTGAACCGTTTAGGAGATCGAGTAAAATGGAGAAAAATAGAAATTTGAAAATATGATATATAAACATTTTATTCGTTTTTACCTTTATCAACTCTTGAGAGTAGACTTATAGGACTTATTTTTTGTAAAATGGGGTGCTTAATCATTTGATGAAAACCTTGATGTCCTATCTTTTACCGTTTAGGAGATCGAGTAAAATGGAGAATAATAGATATTTGAAAATGTGATATATTAACATTTTATTCGTTTGTATCTTGATCAACTCATGAGGGTAGACTTATAGTACCTATTTTATGTAAAATGAGGTGCTAAATCCACTGGTGAAAACCGCGATGTCCTATCATTAACCGTTTAGGAGATCGAGTAAAATGGAGAATATTAGAAATTTGAATATGTGATATATAAACATTTTATTCGTTTTTACATTTATCAACTCTTGAGAGTAGACTTATACTACCTATATTATGTAAAATGAGGTGCTAAATCCACTGGTGAAAACCGCGATGTGATATCTTTAACCGTTTAGGAGATCGAGTAAAATGGAGAATAATAGATATTTGATAATGTGATATATAAACATTTTATTCGTTTGTACCTTAATCAATTCTTGAGAGTAGACTTATAGGACTTATTTTATGTAAAATAAGGTGCTAAATCCACTGGTGAAAACCGCGATGTCCTATCTTTAACCGTTTAGGAGATCGAGTAAAATAGAAATTAATAGATATTTGAAAATGTGATATATAAACATTTTATTCGTTTGTACCTTTCTCAACTCTTAAGAGTAGACTTATAGGACTTATTTTATGTAAAATGAGGTGCTAAATCCACTGGTGAAAACCGTGATGTCCTATCTTGAACCGTTTAGGAGATCGAGTTAAATGGAGAAAAATAGATATTTGAAAATGTGATATATAAACATTTTAATCGTTTGTACCTTTATCAACACTTGAGAGTAGACTTATAAGACCTATTTTATGTAAAATAAGGTGCTAAATCCTCTGGTGAAAACCGCGATGTAATATCTTTAACCGTTTAGGAGATCGAGTAAAATAGAAAATAATAGATTTTTGAAATTGTGGTATATAAACAATTTATTCGTTTGTACCTTTATCAACTCTTGAGAGTAGACTTATAGGACTTATTTTAAGTAAAATGAGGTGCTAAATCCACTGGTTAAAACCGCGATTACCTATCTTTAACCGTTTAGGAGATCGAGTAAAATGAAGAATAATAGATATTTGAAAATGTGATATATAAACATTTTATTCGTTTGTACCTTTATCAACTCTTAAGAGTAGACTTATAGGACTTATTTTATGTAAAATAAGGTGCTAAATCCACAGGTGAAAACCGCGATGTCCTATTTTTAAATGTTTAGGAGATCGAGTAAAATGGAGAATAATAGATATTTGATAATGTGATATATAAACATTTTATTCGTTTGTACCTTAATCAATTCTTGAGAGTAGACTTATAGGACTTATTTTATGTAAAATAAGGTGCTAAATCCTCTGGTGAAAACCGCGATGTCCTATCTTTAACCGTTTAGGAGATCGAGTAAAATAGAAAATAATAGATATTTGAAAATGTGATATATAAACAATTTATTCATTTGTACCTTTATCAACTCTTGAGAGTTGACTTATAGGACATATTTTAAGTAAAATGAGGTGCTAAATTCACTGGTTAAAACCGCGATGTCCTATCTTTAACCGTTTAGGAGATCGAGTAAAATGGAGAATAATAGATATTTGAAAATGTGATATATAAACATTTTATTCGTTTGTACCTTTATCAACTCTTGAGAGGAGACTTATAGGACTTATTTTATGTAAAATGAGGTGCTAAATCCACTGGTGAAAACCGCGATGTCCTATCTTTAACCGTTTAGGAGATCGAGTAAAATGGAGAATATTAGAAATTTAAATATGTGATATATAAACATTTTATTCTTTTTTACCTTTATCAACTCTTGAGAGTAGACTTATAGTACCTATTTTATGTAAAATGAGGTGCTAAATCCACTGGTGAAAACCGCGATGTCCTATCATTAACCGTTTAGGAGATCGAGTAAAATGGAGAATATTAGAAATTTGAATATGTGATATATAAACATTTTATTCGTTTGTACCATTATCAACTCTTAAGAGTAGACTTATAGGACTTTTTTTATGTAAAATGAGGTGCTAAATTCACTGGTGAAAACCGCGATGTTCTATCTTGAACCGTTTAGGAGATCGAGTGAAATGGAGAAAAATAGAAATTTGAAAATGTGATATATAAACATTTTATTCGTTTTTACCTTTATCAACTCTTGAGAGTAGACTTATAGGACCTATTTTATGTAAAATGAGGTTCTAAATCCACTGGTGAACACCGCGATGTCCTATCTTTAACCGTTTAGGAGATCGAGTAAAATGGAGAGTAATAGATATTTGATAATGTGATATATAAACATTTTATTCGTTTGTACCTTAATCAACTCTTAAGAGTAGACTTATAGGACTTATTTTAGGTAAAATGAGGTGCTAAATCCACTGGTGAAAACCGCGATGTCCTATTTTTAACCGTTTAGGAGATCGAGTAAAATGGATGATAATAGATATTTGAAAATGTGATATATAAACATTTTATTCGTTTGTACCTTTATCAACTCTTGAGAGTAGACTTAAAGGAGTTATTTTATGTAAAATATAGTGCTAAATCCACTGGTGAAAACCGCGATGTCCTATCTTTAACCGTTTAGGAGATCAAGTAAAATGGAGAATAATAGATATTTGAAAATGTGATATATAAACATTTTAATCTTTTGTACCTTTATCAACTCTTGAGAGTAGACTTATAGGAGTTATTTTATGTGAAATATAATGCTAAATTCACTGGTGAAAACCGCGATGTCCTATCTTTAACCGTTTAGGAGATCGAGTAAAATGGGGAATAATAGATATTTGAAAATGTGATATATAAACATTTTATTCGTTTGTACCATTATCAACTCTTAAGAGTAGACTTATAGGACTTTTTTATGTAAAATGAGGTGCTAAATTCACTGGTGAAAACCGCGATGTTCTATCTTGAACCGTTTAGGAGATCGAGTAAAATGGAGAAAAATAGAAATTTGAAAATATGATATATAAACATTTTATTCGTTTTTACCTTTATCAACTCTTGAGAGTAGACTTATAGGACCTATTTTATGTAAAATGAGGTGCTAAATCCACTGGTGAAAACCTCGATGTCCTATCTTGAACCGTTTAGGAGATCGCGTAAAATGGAGAAAAATTGATATTTGAAAATGTGATATGTAAACATTTTATTCGTTTTTACCTTTATCAACTCTTGAGAGTAGACTTATGGGACCTATTTTATGTAAAATGAGGGGCCAAATCCACTGGTAAAAACCTCGATGTCCTATCTTTAACCGTTTAGGAGATCGAGTAAAATGGAGAATAATAGATATTTGTAAATGTGATATATAAACATTTTATTCGTTTGTACCTTTATCAACTCTTGAGAGTAGACTTATAGGACTTATTTTATGTAAAATAAGGTGCTAAATCCACTGGTGAAAACCGCGATGTCCTATCTTTAACCGTTTAGGAGATTGAGTAAAATGGAGAATAATAGATATTTAAAAATGTGATATATAAATATTTTATTCAGTTGTCAAAAAATGACAGATGTCAAAAATGACAGCTGTCAAAAAATCATAGATGTCAAGAATGACAGATGTCTAAAAATGACAGTTGTTATATAACTAATTTTATATAAAATGGTATGCTAAATTGACTGATAACCGCGATGTCCTATCTTTAACCTTTTAGGAGATCGAGTAAAATGGAGAAGAGATATTTGAAAATGTGATATATAAACACTTTATTCGTTTGTACCTTTATTAACTCTTGAGAGTAGACTTATAAGACCTATTATATGTAAAATGAGGTGCTAAATCCACTGGTGAAAACCGCGATGTCCTATCTTTAACCGTTTAGGAGATCGAGTAAAATAGAAAATAATAGATATTTGAAAATGTAATATATAAACATTTTATTCGTTTGTACCTTTATCAACTCTTGAGAGTAGACTTATAGGAGTTATTTTATGTAAAATGAGGTGCTTAATCCACTGGTGAAAACCGCGATGTCCTATCTTTAACCGTTTAGGAGATCGAGTAAAATGGAAAATAATAGATATTTGATAATGTGATATATAAACATTTTATTCGTTTGTACCTTTATCAACTCTTGAGAGTAGACTTATAGGACTTATTTTATGTAAAATGAGGTGCTAAATCCATTGGTTAAAACCGCGATGTCCTATCTTTAACCGTTTAGGAGATCGAGTAAAATGGAGAATAATAGATATTTGAAAATGTGATATATAAACATTTTATTTGTTTGTACCTTTATCAACTCTTGAGAGTAGACTTATAGGACTTATTTTATGTAAAATGAGGTGCTAAATCCACTGGTAAAATTTGCGATGTCCTATCTTGAACCGTTTAGGAGATCGCGTAAAATGGAGAAAAATAGATATTTGAAAATGTGATATATAAACATTTTATTCGTTTTTACCTTTATCAACTCTTGAGAGTAGACTTATGGGACCTATTTTATGTAAAATGAGGTGCCAAATCCACTGGTGAAAACCTCGATGTCCTATCTTTAACCGTTTAGGAGATCGAGTAAAATGGAGAATAATAGATATTTGTAAATGTGATATATAAACATTTTATTCGTTTGTTCCTTTATCAACAATTGAGAGTAGACTTATAGGACCTATTTTATGTAAAATGAGGTGCTAAATCCACTGGTGAAAACCGCGATGTCCTATCTTGAACCGTTTAGGAGATCGCGTAAAATGGAGAAAAATAGATATTTGAAAATGTGATATATAAACATTTTATTCGTTTTTACCTTTATCAACTCTTGAGAGTAGACTTATGGGACCTATTTTATGTATAATGAGGTGCCAAATCCACTGGTGAAAACCGCGATGTCCTATCTTTAACCGTTTAGGAGATCGAGTAAAATAAAGAATAATAGATATTTGAAAATGTGATATATAAACGTTTTATTCGTTTTTACCTTTATCAACTCTTGAGAGTAGACTTATAGGACTTCTTTTATGTAAAATGGGGTGCTTAAACCACTGATGAAAACCGCGATGTCCTATCTTTAACCGTTTAGGTGATCGAGTAAAATGGAGAATAATAGATATTTGAAAATGTGGTATATAAACATTTTATTCGTTTGTACCTTTATCAACTCTTGAGGGTAGACTTATAGGACTTATTTTATGTAAAATGAGGTGCTAAATCCACTGGTAAAAACCGCGATGTCCTATCTTTAACCGTTTAGGAGATCGAGTATAATGGAGAATAATAGATATTTGAAAATGTGGTATATAAACATTTTACTCGTTTGTACCTTGATCAACTCTTGAGGGTAGACTTATAAGACTTATTTTATGTGAAATGAGGTGCTTAATCCACTGGTGAAAACCGCGATGTCCTATCTTTAACCGTTTAGGAGATCGAGTATAATGGAGAATAATAGATATTTGATAATATGATATATAAACATTTTATTCGTTTTTACCTTTATCAACTCTTGAGAGTAGACTTATAGGACTTATTTTATGTAAAATGGGGTGCTTAATCCACTGATGAAAACCGCGATGTCCTATCTTTAACCGTTTAGGAGATCGAGTAAAATGGAGAATAATAGATATTTGAAAATGTGATATATAAACATTTTATTCGTTTTTACCTTTATCAACACTTGAGAGTAGACTTATAGGACTTATTTTATGTTAAATGAGGTGCTAAATCCACTGGGGAAAACCGCGATGTCCTATCTTGAACCGTTTAGGATATCGAGCAAAATGTAGAATAATAGATATTTGAAAATGTGGTATATAAACATTTTATTCGTTTGTACCTTGATCAACTCTTGAGAGTAGACTTATAGGACTTATTTTATGTCAAATGAGGTGCTAAATCCACTGGGGAAAACCGCGATGTCCTATCTTGAACCGTTTAGGAGATCGAGTAAAATTGAGAATAATTGATATTTGAAAATGTGATATATAAAAATTTTATTCGATTGTACCTTTATCAACTCTTGAGAGTAGACTTATAGGACTTATTTTATGTTAAATGAGGTGCTAAATCCACTGGGGAAAACCGCGATGTCCTATCTTGAACCGTTTAGGAGATCGAGTAAAATGGAGAATAATAGGTATTTGAAAATGTGATATATAAACATTTTATTCGTTTGTACCTTTATCAACTCTTGAGAGTAGACTTATAGGACTTATTTTATGTTAAATGAGGTGCTAAATCCACTGGGGAAAACCGCGATGTCCTATCTTGAACCGTTTAGGAGATCGAGTAAAATGGAGAAAATTAGATATTTGAAAATGTGATATATAAACATTTTATTCGTTTTCACCTTTATCAACTCTTGAGAGTAGACTTATAGGACCTATTTTATGTAAAATGAGGTGCTAAATCCACTGGTGAAAACCTCGAAGTCCTATCTTGAACCGTTTAGGAGATCGAGTAAAATGGAGAATTATAGGTATTTGAAAATGTGATATATAAACATTTTATTCGTTTGTACCTTTATCAACTCCTAAAAGTACACTTATAGGACTTATTTTATGTAAAATGAGGTGCTAAATCCACTGGTGAAAACCGCGATGTCCTATTCTTAACCGTTTAGGAGATTGAGTAAAATGGAGAATAATAGATATTTGAAAATGTGATAAATATACATTTTATTCGTTTGTACCTATATCAACTCTTGAGAGTAGACTTATGGGACCTATTTTATGTAAAATGAGGTGCCAAATCCACTGGTGAAAACCGCAATGTCCTATCTTGAACCGTTTAGGAGATCGAGTAAAATGGAGAAAAATAGATATTTGAAAATGTGATATATAAACATTTTATTTGTTTTACCTTTATCAACTCTTGAGAGTAGACTTATGGGACCTATTTTATGTAAAATGAGGTGCCAAATCCACTGGTGAAAACCGCGATGTCCTATCTTTAACCGTTTAGGAGATCGAGTAAAATAGAGAATAAAAGATATTTGAAAATGTGATATATAAACATTTTATTCGTTTGTACCTTTATCAACTCTTGAGAGTAGACTTGTAGGACTTATTTTATGTAAAATGAGGTGCCACATCCACTGGTGAAAACCTCGATGTCCTATCATTTATCGTTTAGGAGATCGAGTAAAATGGAGAATAATAGGTATTTGAAAATGTGATATATAAACATTTTATTCGTTTGTACCTTTATCAACTCTTGAGAGTAGACTTATAGGACTTATTTTATGTAAAATGAGGTGCTAAATCCACTGGTGAAAACCACGATGTCCTATCTTTAACCGTTTAGAAGATTGAGTAAAATGGATAATAATAGATATTTGAAAATGTGATATATAAACATTTTATTCGTTTTTACCTTTATCAACTCTTGAGAGTTGACTTAGAGGACATATTTTATGTAAAATGAGGTGCTAAATCCACTGGTGAAAACCGCGATGTCCTATCTTGAACCGTTTAGGAGATCGCGTAAAATGGAGAAAAATAGATATTTGAAAATGTGATATATAAACATTTTATTCGTTTTTACCTTTATCAACTCTTGAGAGTAGACTTATGGGACCTATTTTATGTATAATGAGGTGCCAAATCCACTGGTGAAAACCGCGGTGTCCTATCTTTAACCGTTTAGGAGATCGAGTAAAATAAAGAATAATAGATATTTGAAAATGTGATATATAAACGTTTTATTCGTTTTTACCTTTATCAACTCTTGAGAGTAGACTTATAGGACTTCTTTTATGTAAAATGGGGTGCTTAAACCACTGATGAAAACCGCGATGTCCTATCTTTAACCGTTTAGGTGATCGAGTAAAATGGAGAATAATAGATATTTGAAAATGTGGTATATAAACATTTTATTCGTTTGTACCTTTATCAACTCTTGAGGGTAGACTTATAGGACTTATTTTATGTAAAATGAGGTGCTAAATCCACTGGTAAAAACCGCGATGTCCTATCTTTAACCGTTTAGGAGATCGAGTATAATGGAGAATAATAGATATTTGAAAATGTGGTATATAAACATTTTACTCGTTTGTACCTTGATCAACTCTTGAGGGTAGACTTATAGGACTTATTTTATGTGAAATGAGGTGCTTAATCCACTGGTGAAAACCGCGATGTCCTATCTTTAACCGTTTAGGAGATCGAGTATAATGGAGAATAATAGATATTTGATAATATGATATATAAACATTTTATTCGTTTTTACCTTTATCAACTCTTGAGAGTAGACTTATAGGACTTATTTTATGTAAAATGGGGTGCTTAATCCACTGATGAAAACCGCGATGTCCTATCTTTAACCGTTTAGGAGATCGAGTAAAATGGAGAATAATAGATATTTGAAAATGTGATATATAAACATTTTATTCGTTTTTACCTTTATCAACACTTGAGAGTAGACTTATAGGACTTATTTTATGTTAAATGAGGTGCTAAATCCACTGGGGAAAACCGCGATGTCCTATCTTGAACCGTTTAGGATATCGAGCAAAATGTAAAATAATAGATATTTGAAAATGTGGTATATAAACATTTTATTCGTTTGTACCTTGATCAACTCTTGAGAGTAGACTTATAGGACTTATTTTATGTCAAATGAGGTGCTAAATCCACTGGGGAAAACCGCGATGTCCTATCTTGAACCGTTTAGGAGATCGAGTAAAATTGAGAATAATTGATATTTGAAAATGTGATATATAAAAATTTTATTCGATTGTACCTTTATCAACTCTTGAGAGTAGACTTATAGGACTTATTTTATGTTAAATGAGGTGCTAAATCCACTGGGGAAAACCGCGATGTCCTATCTTGAACCGTTTAGGAGATCGAGTAAAATGGAGAATAATAGGTATTTGAAAATGTGATATATAAACATTTTATTCGTTTGTACCTTTATCAACTCTTGAGAGTAGACTTATAGGACTTATTTTATGTTAAATGAGGTGCTAAATCCACTGGGGAAAACCGCGATGTCCTATCTTGAACCGTTTAGGAGATCGAGTAAAATGGAGAAAATTAGATATTTGAAAATGTGATATATAAACATTTTATTCGTTTTCACCTTTATCAACTCTTGAGAGTAGACTTATAGGACCTATTTTATGTAAAATGAGGTGCTAAATCCACTGGTGAAAACCTCGAAGTCCTATCTTGAACCGTTTAGGAGATCGAGTAAAATGGAGAATTATAGGTATTTGAAAATGTGATATATAAACATTTTATTCGTTTGTACCTTTATCAACTCTTGAGAGTAGACTTATAGGACCTATTTTATGTAAAATGAGGTGCTAAATCCACTGGTGAAAACCGCGATGTGATATCTTTAACCGTTTAGGAGATCGAGTAAAATGGAGAATAATAGATATTTGAAAATGTGATATATAAACATTTTATTCGTTTGTACCTTTTTCAACTCCTAAAAGTACACTTATAGGACTTATTTTATGTAAAATGAGGTGCTAAATCCACTGGTGAAAACCGCGATGTCCTATTCTTAACCGTTTAGGAGATTGAGTAAAATGGAGAATAATAGATATTTGAAAATGTGATAAATATACATTTTATTGTTTGTACCTTTATCAACTCTTAAGAGTAGACTTATAGGACTTATTTTATGTAAAATGAGGTGCTAAATCCACTGGTGAAATCCGCGATGTCCTATCTTGAACCGTTTAGGAGATCGAGTAAAATGGAGAAAAATAGATATTTGAAAATGTGATATATAGACATTTTATTCGTTTGTACCTATATCAACTCTTGAGAGTAGACTTATGGGACCTATTTTATGTAAAATGAGGTGCCAAATCCACTGGTGAAAACCGCAATGTCCTATCTTGAACCGTTTAGGAGATCGAGTAAAATGGAGAAAAATAGATATTTGAAAATGTGATATATAAACATTTTATTTGTTTTACCTTTATCAACTCTTGAGAGTAGACTTATGGGACCTATTTTATGTAAAATGAGGTGCCAAATCCACTGGTGAAAACCGCGATGTCCTATCTTTAACCGTTTAGGAGATCGAGTAAAATAGAGAATAAAAGATATTTGAAAATGTGATATATAAACATTTTATTCGTTTGTACCTTTATCAACTCTTGAGAGTAGACTTGTAGGACTTATTTTATGTAAAATGAGGTGCCACATCCACTGGTGAAAACCTCGATGTCCTATCATTTATCGTTTAGGAGATCGAGTAAAATGGAGAATAATAGGTATTTGAAAATGTGATATATAAACATTTTATTCGTTTGTACCTTTATCAACTCTTGAGAGTAGACTTATAGGACTTATTTTATGTAAAATGAGGTGCTAAATCCACTGGTGAAAACCACGATGTCCTATCTTTAACCGTTTAGAAGATTGAGTAAAATGGATAATAATAGATATTTGAAAATGTGATATATAAACATTTTATTCGTTTTTACCTTTATCAACTCTTGAGAGTTGACTTAGAGGACATATTTTATGTAAAATGAGGTGCTAAATCCACTGGTGAAAACCGCGATGTCCTATCTTGAACCGTTTAGGAGATCGCGTAAAATGGAGAAAAATAGATATTTGAAAATGTGATATATAAACATTTTATTCGTTTTTACCTTTATCAACTCTTGAGAGTAGACTTATGGGACCTATTTTATGTATAATGAGGTGCCAAATCCACTGGTGAAAACCGCGATGTCCTATCTTTAACCGTTTAGGAGATCGAGTAAAATAAAGAATAATAGATATTTGAAAATGTGATATATAAACGTTTTATTCGTTTTTACCTTTATCAACTCTTGAGAGTAGACTTATAGGACTTCTTTTATGTAAAATGGGGTGCTTAAACCACTGATGAAAACCGCGATGTCCTATCTTTAACCGTTTAGGTGATCGAGTAAAATGGAGAATAATAGATATTTGAAAATGTGGTATATAAACATTTTATTCGTTTGTACCTTTATCAACTCTTGAGGGTAGACTTATAGGACTTATTTTATGTAAAATGAGGTGCTAAATCCACTGGTAAAAACCGCGATGTCCTATCTTTAACCGTTTAGGAGATCGAGTATAATGGAGAATAATAGATATTTGAAAATGTGGTATATAAACATTTTACTCGTTTGTACCTTGATCAACTCTTGAGGGTAGACTTATAGGACTTATTTTATGTGAAATGAGGTGCTTAATCCACTGGTGAAAACCGCGATGTCCTATCTTTAACCGTTTAGGAGATCGAGTATAATGGAGAATAATAGATATTTGATAATATGATATATAAACATTTTATTCGTTTTTACCTTTATCAACTCTTGAGAGTAGACTTATAGGACTTATTTTATGTAAAATGGGGTGCTTAATTCACTGATGAAAACCTCGATGTCCTATCTTTTATCGTTTAGGAGATCGAGTAAAATGGAGAATAATAGGTATTTGAAAATGTGATATATAAACATTTTATTCGTTTGTACCTTTATCAACTCTTGAGAGTAGACTTATAGGACTTATTTTATGTTAAATGAGGTGCTAAATCCACTGGGGAAAACCGCGATGTCCTATCTTGAACCGTTTAGGAGATCGAGTAAAATGGAGAATAATAGGTATTTGAAAATGTGATATATAAACATTTTATTCGTTTGTACCTTTATCAACTCTTGAGAGTAGACTTATAGGACTTATTTTATTTTAAATGAGGTGCTAAATCCACTGGTAAAAACCGCGATGTAATATCTTAAACCGTTTAGGAGATCGAGTAAAATGGAGAATAATAGATATTTGAAAATGTGATATATAAACATTTTATTCGTTTGTAACTTTATCAACTCTCAAGTGTAGACTTATAGGACTTATTTTATGTAAAATGAGGTGCTAAATCCACTGGTGAAAACCGCGATGTCCTATTTTTAACCGTTTAGGGATCGAGTAAAATGGAGAATAATAGATATTTGAAAATGTGATAAATAAACATTTTATTGTTTGTACTTTTATCAACTCTTAAGAGTAGACTTATAGGACTTATTTTATGTAAAATGAGGTGCTAAATCCACTGGTGAAATTTGCGATGTCCTATCTTTTACCGTTTAGGAGATCGAGTAAAATGGAGAATAATAGATATGTGAAAATGTGATATATTAACATTTTATTCGTTTGTACCTTGATCAACTCATGAGGGTAGACTTATAGGACCTGTTTTATGTAAAATGAGGTGCTAAATCCACTGGTGAAAACCGCGATGTCCTATCTTTAACCGTTTAGGAGATCGAGTAAAATGGAGAATAATTGAAATTTGAAAATGTGATATATAAACATTTTATTCGTTTTTACCTTTATCAACTCTTGAGAGTAGACTTATAAAACCTATTTTATGTAAAATGAGGTGCTAAATCCACTGGTGAAAACCGCGATGTCCTATCTTGAACCGTTTAGGAGATCGCGTAAAATGGAGAAAAATAGATATTTGAAAATGTGATATATAAACATTTTATTCGTTTTTACCTTTATCAACTCTTGAGAGTAGACTTATGGGACCTATTTGATGTATAATGAGGTGCCAAATCCACTGGTGAAAACCGCGATGTCCTATCTTTAACCGTTTAGGAGATCGAGTAAAATGGAGAATAATAGATATTTGAAAATGTGATACATAAACATTTTATTCGTTTTTACCTTTATCAACTCTTGAGAGTAGACTTATAGGACTTCTTTTATGTAAAATGGGGTGCTTAAACCACTGATGAAAACCGCGATGTCCTATCTTTAACCGTTTAAGTGATCGAGTAAAATGGAGAATAATAGATATTTGAAAATTTGGTATATAAACATTTTATTCGTTTGTACCTTTATCAACTCATGAGAGTAGACTTGTAGGACTTATTTTATGAAAAATGAGGTGATAAATCCACTGGTGAAATCCGCGATGTCCTATCTTTAACCGTTTAGGAGATCGAGTATAATGGAGAATAATAGATATTTGATAATATGATATATAAACATTTTATTCGTTTTTACCTTTATCAACTCTTAAGAGTACTTATAGGACTTATTTTATGTAAAATGGGGTGCTTAATCCACTGATGAAAACCGCGATGTCCTATCTTTAACCGTTTAGGAGATCGAGTAAAATGGAGAATAATAGATATTTGAAAATGTGATATATAAACATTTTATTCGTTTTTACCTTTATCAACTCTTGAGAGTAGACTTATAGGACTTATTTTATGTAAAATGGGGTGCTTAATCCACTGATGAAAACCGCGATGTCCTATCTTTAACCGTTTAGGAGATCGAGTATAATGGAGAATAATAGATATTTGAAAATGTGATATATAAACATTTTATTCGTTTTTACCTTTATCAACTCTTGAGAGTAGACTTATAGGACTTATTTCATGTAAAATGGGGTGCTTAATCCACTGATGAAAACCGCGATGTATTATCTTTAACCGTTTAGGAGATCGAGTAAAATGGAAAATAATAGATATTTGAAAATGTGATATATAAACATTTTATTCGTTTGTACCTTGATCAACTCTTGAGGGTAGACTTATAGGACTTATTTTATGTAAAATGTGGTGCTAAATCCACTGGTAAAAGCCGACATGTCCTATCTTTAACCGTTTAGGAGATCGAGTAAAATTGAGAATAATAGATATTTGAAAATGTGATATATAAAAATTTTATTCGATTGTACCTTTATCAACTCTTGAGAGTAGACTCATAGGACTTATTTTATGTAAAATGAGGTGCTAAATCCACTGGTGAAAACCGCGATGTCCTATCTTTAACCGTTAAGAAGATGGAGAAAAATGGAGAATAATAGATATTTGAAAATGTGATATATAAACATTTTATTCGTTTGTACCTTTATCAACTCTTGAGAGTAGACTTATAAGACTTATTTTAAGTAAAATGAGGAGCTAAATCCACTGGTGAAATTTGCGATGTCCTATCTTGAACCGTTTAGGAGATCGAGTAAAATGGAGAAAAATAGATATTTGAAAATGTGATATATAAACATTTTATTCGTTTGTACCTTTATCAACTCTTGAGAGTAGACTTATAGGACCTATTTAATGTAAAATGAGGTGCTAAATCTACTGGTGAAAACCGCGATGTCCTATCTTGAACCGTTTAGGAGATCGCGTAAAATGGAGAAAAATTGATATTTGAAAATGTGATATGTAAACATTTTATTCGTTTTTACCTTTATCAACTCTTGAGAGTAGACTTATGGGACCTATTTTATGTAAAATGAGGTGCCAAATCCACTGGTGAAAACCTCGATGTCCTATCTTTAACCGTTTAGGAGATCGAGTAAAATGGAGAATAATAGATATTTGTAAATGTGATATATAAACATTTTATTCGTTTGTACCTTTATCAACAATTGAGAGTAGACTTATAGGACATATTGTATGTAAAATGAGGTGCTAAATCCACTGGTGAAAACCACGATGTCCTATCTTTAACCGTTTAGGAGATTGAGTAAAATGGATAATAATAGATATTTGAAAATGTGATATATAAATATTTTATTCACTTTTACCTTTATCAACTCTTGAGAGTTGACTTATAGGACCTATTTTATGTAAAATGAGGTGCAAAATCCACTGGTGAAAACCTCGATGTCCTATCTTTTACCGTTTAGGAGATCGAGTAAAATGGAGAATAATAGATATTTGATAATGTGATATATAAACATTTTATTCGTTTGTACCTTAATCAATTCTTGAGAGTTGACTTATTGGACTTATTTTATGTAAAATAAGGTGCTAAATCCACTGGTGAAAACCGCGATGTCCTATCTTTAACCGTTTAGGAGATCGAGTAAAATAGAAATTAATAGATATTTGAAAATGTGATATTTAAACATTTTATTCGTTTGTACCTTTCTCAACTCTTAAGAGTAGACTTATAGGACTTATTTTATGTAAAATGAGGTGCTAAATCCACTGGTGAAAACCGTGATGTCCTATCTTGAACCGTTTAGGAGATCGAGTTAAATGGAGAAAAATAGATATTTGAAAATGTGATATATAAACATTTTATTCGTTTGTACCTTTATCAACACTTGAGAGTAGACTTATAAGACCTATTTTATGTAAAATAAGGTGCTAAATCCTCTGGTGAAAACCGCGATGTAATATCTTTAACCGTTTAGGAGATCGAGTAAAATAGAAAATAATAGATTTTTGAAATTGTGGTATATAAACAATTTATTCGTTTGTACCTTTATCAACTCTTGAGAGTAGACTTATAGGACTTATTTTAAGTAAAATGAGGTGCTAAATCCACTGGTTAAAACCGCGATTACCTATCTTTAACCGTTTAGGAGATCGAGTAAAATGAAGAATAATAGATATTTGAAAATGTGATATATAAACATTTTATTCGTTTGTACCTTTATCAACTCTTAAGAGTAGACTTATAGGACTTATTTTATGTAAAATAAGGTGCTAAATCCTCTGGTGAAAACCGCGATGTCCTATCTTTAACCGTTTAGGAGATCGAGTAAAATAGAAAATAATAGATATTTGAAAATGTGATATATAAACAATTTATTCGTTTGTACCTTTATCAACTCTTGAGAGTTGACTTATAGGACATATTTTAAGTAAAATGAGGTGCTAAATCCACTGGTTAAAACCGCGATGTCCTATCTTTAATCGTTTAGGAGATCGAGTAAAATGGAGAATAATAGATATTTGAAAATGTGATATATAAACAATTTATTCGTTTGTACCTTTATCAACTCTTGAGAGGAGACTTATAGGACTTATTTTATGTAAAATGAGGTGCTAAATCCACTGGTGAAAACCGCGATGTCCTATCTTTAACCGTTTAGGAGATCGAGTAAAATGGAGAATATTAGAAATTTAAATATGTGATATATAAACATTTTATTCTTTTTTACCTTTATCAACTCTTGAGAGTAGACTTATAGTACCTATTTTATGTAAAATGAGGTGCTAAATCCACTGGTGAAAACCGCGATGTCCTATCATTAACCGTTTAGGAGATCGAGTAAAATGGAGAATATTAGAAATTTGAATATGTGATATATAAACATTTTATTCGTTTGTACCATTATCAACTCTTAAGAGTAGACTTATAGGACTTTTTTTATGTAAAATGAGGTGCTAAATTCACTGGTGAAAACCGCGATGTTCTATCTTGAACCGTTTAGGAGATCGAGTAAAATGGAGAAAAATAGAAATTTGAAAATGTGATATATAAACATTTTATTCGTTTTTACCTTTATCAACTCTTGAGAGTAGACTTATAGGACCTATTTTATGTAAAATGAGGTTCTAAATCCACTGGTGAATACCGCGATGTCCTATCTTTAACCGTTTAGGAGATTGAGTAAAATGGAGAATAATAGATATTTAAAAATGTGATATATAAATATTTTATTCAGTTGTCAAAAAATGACAGCTGTCAAAAAATCATAGATGTCAAGAATGACAGATGTCTAAAAATGACAGTTGTTATATAACTAATTTTATATAAAATGGTATGCTAAATTGACTGATAACCGCGATGTCCTATCTTTAACCTTTTAGGAGATCGAGTAAAATGGAGAAGAGATATTTGAAAATGTGATATATAAACACTTTATTCGTTTGTACCTTTATTAACTCTTGAGAGTAGACTTATAAGACCTATTATATGTAAAATGAGGTGCTAAATCCACTGGTGAAAACCGCGATGTCCTATCTTTAACCGTTTAGGAGATTGAGTAAAATGGAGAATAATAGATATTTAAAAATGTGATATATAAATATTTTATTCAGTTGTCAAAAAATGACAGATGTCAAAAATGACAGCTGTCAAAAAATCATAGATGTCAAGGATGACAGATGTCTAAAAATGACAGTTGTTATATAACTAATTTTATATAAAATGGTATGCTAAATTAACTGATAACCGCGATGTCCTATCTTTAACCGTTTAAGAGATCGAGTAAAATTGATAATAACAGATATTTGAAAATGTGATATATAAACATTTTATCCGTTTGTACCTTTATCAACTCTTGAGAGTAGACTTATAAGAGTTATTTTATGTAAAATGAGGTGCTTAATCCACTGGTGAAAACCGCGATGTCCTATCTTTAACCGTTTAGGAGATCGAGTAAAATAGAAAATAATAGATATTTGATAATGTGATATATAAACATTTTATTCGTTTGTACCTTTATCAACTCTTGAGAGTAGACTTATAAGACTTATTTTAAGTAAAATGAGGTGCTAAATCCACTGGTGAAAACCGCGATGTCCTATCTTTAACCGTTTAGGAGATCGAGTAAAATGGAGAATGATAGATATTTGAAAATGTGATATATAAACATTTTAGTCGTTTGTACCTTTATCAACTCTTGAGAGTAGACTTATAGGACTTATTTTATGTAAAATGAGGTGCTAAATCCACTGGTGAAAACCGCGATGTCCTATTTTTAACCGTTTAGGAGATCGAGTAAAATGGAGAATAATAGATATTTGAATATGTGATATATAAACATTTTATTCGTTTGTACCTTTATCAACTCTTAAGAGTAGATTTATAGGACTTATTTTATGTAAAATGAGGTGCTAAATCCACTGGTGAAAACCGCGATGTCCTATCTTTAACCGTTTAGGAGATCGAGTAAAATGGAGAATATTAGAAATTTGAATATGTGATATATAAACATTTTATTCGTTTTTACCTTTATCAACTCTTGAGAGTAGACTTATAGTGCCTATTTTATGTAAAATGAGGTGCTAAATCCACTGGTGAAAACCGCGATGTCCTATCTTTAACCGTTTAGGAGATCGAGTAAAATGGAAAATAATAGATATTTGAAAATGTGATATATAAACATTTTATTCGTTTTTACCTTTATCAACTCTTGAGAGTAGACTTATAGGACTTATTTTTTGTAAAATGGGGTGCTTAATCATTTGATGAAAACCTTGATGTCCTATCTTTTACCGTTTAGGAGATCGAGTAAAATGGAGAATAATAGATATTTGAAAATGTGATATATTAACATTTTATTCGTTTGTATCTTGATCAACTCATGAGGGTAGACTTATAGGACCTATTTTATGTAAAATGAGGTGCTAAATCCACTGGTGAAAACCGCGATGTCCTATCATTAACCGTTTAGGAGATCGAGTAAAATGGAGAATATTAGAAATTTGAATATGTGATATATAAACATTTTATTCGTTTTTACATTTATCAACTCTTGAGAGTAGACTTATACTACCTATTTTATGTAAAATGAGGTGCTAAATTCACTGGTGAAAACCGCGATGTTCTATCTTGAACCGTTTAGGAGATCGAGTAAAATGGAGAAAAATAGAAATTTGAAAATGTGATATATAAACATTTTATTCGTTTTTACCTTTATCAACTCTTGAGAGTAGACTTATAGGACCTATTTTATGTAAAATGAGGTTCTAAATCCACTGGTGAACACCGCGATGTCCTATCTTTAACCGTTTAGGAGATCGAGTAAAATGGAGAGTAATAGATATTTGATAATGTGATATATAAACATTTTATTCGTTTGTACCTTAATCAACTCTTAAAAGTAGACTTATAGGACTTATTTTAGGTAAAATGAGGTGCTAAATCCACTGGTGAAAACCGCGATGTCCTATTTTTAACCGTTTAGGAGATCGAGTAAAATGGATGATAATAGATATTTGAAAATGTAATATATAAACATTTTATTCGTTTGTACCTTTATCAACTCTTGAGAGTAGACTTAAAGGAGTTATTTTATGTAAAATATAGTGCTAAATCCACTGGTGAAAACCGCGATGTCCTATCTTTAACCGTTTAGGAGATCGAGTAAAATGGGGAATAATAGATATTTGAAAATGTGATATATAAACATTTTATTCGTTTGTACCATTATCAACTCTTAAGAGTAGACTTATAGGACTTTTTTTATGTAAAATGAGGTGCTAAATTCACTGGTGAAAACCGCGATGTTCTATCTTGAACCGTTTAGGAGATCGAGTAAAATGGAGAAAAATAGAAATTTGAAAATATGATATATAAACATTTTATTCGTTTTTACCTTTATCAACTCTTGAGAGTAGACTTATAGGACTTATTTTTTGTAAAATGGGGTGCTTAATCATTTGATGAAAACCTTGATGTCCTATCTTTTACCGTTTAGGAGATCGAGTAAAATGGAGAATAATAGATATTTGAAAATGTGATATATTAACATTTTATTCGTTTGTATCTTGATCAACTCATGAGGGTAGACTTATAGGACCTATTTTATGTAAAATGAGGTGCTAAATCCACTGGTGAAAACCGCGATGTCCTATCATTAACCGTTTAGGAGATCGAGTAAAATGGAGAATATTAGAAATTTGAATATGTGATATATAAACATTTTATTCGTTTTTACATTTATCAACTCTTGAGAGTAGACTTATACTACCTATTTTATGTAAAATGAGGTGCTAAATCCACTGGTGAAAACCGCGATGTGATATCTTTAATTATTTAGGAGATCGAGTAAAATGGAGAATAATAGATATTTGATAATGTGATATATAAACATTTTATTCGTTTGTACCTTAATCAATTCTTGAGAGTAGACTTATAGGACCTATTTTATGTAAAATAAGGTGCTAAATCCACTGGTGAAAACCGCGATGTCCTATCTTTAACCGTTTAGGAGATCGAGTAAAATAGAAATTAATAGATATTTGAAAATGTGATATATAAACATTTTATTCGTTTGTACCTTTCTCAACTTTTAAGAGTAGACTTATAGGACTTATTTTATGTAAAATGAGGTGCTAAATCCACTGGTGAAAACCGTGATGTCCTATCTTGAACCGTTTAGGAGATCGAGTTAAATGGAGAAAAATAGATATTTGAAAATGTGATATATAAACATTTTATTCGTTTGTACCTTTATCAACACTTGAGAGTAGACTTATAAGACCTATTTTATGTAAAATAAGGTGCTAAATCCTCTGGTGAAAACCGCGATGTAATATCTTTAACCGTTTAGGAGATCGAGTAAAATAGAAAATAATAGATTTTTGAAATTGTGGTATATAAACAATTTATTCGTTTGTACCTTTATCAACTCTTGAGAGTAGACTTATAGGACTTATTTTAAGTAAAATGAGGTGCTAAATCCACTGGTTAAAACCGCGATTACCTATCTTTAACCGTTTAGGAGATCGAGTAAAATGAAGAATAATAGATATTTGAAAATGTGATATATAAACATTTTATTCGTTTGTACCTTTCTCAACTCTTAAGAGTAGACTTATAGGACTTATTTTATGTAAAATGAGGTGCTAAATCCACTGGTGAAAACCGTGATGTCCTATCTTGAACCGTTTAGGAGATCGAGTTAAATGGAGAAAAATAGATATTTGAAAATGTGATATATAAACATTTTATTCGTTTGTACCTTTATCAACACTTGAGAGTAGACTTATAAGACCTATTTTATGTAAAATAAGGTGCTAAATCCTCTGGTGAAAACCGCGATGTAATATCTTTAACCGTTTAGGAGATCGAGTAAAATAGAAAATAATAGATTTTTGAAATTGTGGTATATAAACAATTTATTCGTTTGTACCTTTATCAACTCTTGAGAGTAGACTTATAGGACTTATTTTAAGTAAAATGAGGTGCTAAATCCACTGGTTAAAACCGCGATTACCTATCTTTAACCGTTTAGGAGATCGAGTAAAATGAAGAATAATAGATATTTGAAAATGTGATATATAAACATTTTATTCGTTTGTACCTTTATCAACTCTTAAGAGTAGACTTATAGGACTTATTTTATGTAAAATAAGGTGCTAAATCCTCTGGTGAAAACCGCGATGTCCTATCTTTAACCGTTTAGGAGATCGAGTAAAATAGAAAATAATAGATATTTGAAAATGTGATATATAAACAATTTATTCGTTTGTACCTTTATCAACTCTTGAGAGTTGACTTATAGGACATATTTTAAGTAAAATGAGGTGCTAAATCCACTGGTTAAAACCGCGATGTCCTACCTTTAACCGTTTAGGAGATCGAGTAAAATGGAGAATAATAGATATTTGAAAATGTGATATATAAACATTTTATTCGTTTGTACCTTTATCAACTCTTGAGAGGAGACTTATAGGACTTATTTTATGTAAAATGAGGTGCTAAATCCACTGGTGAAAACCGCGATGTCCTATCTTTAACCGTTTAGGAGATCGAGTAAAATGGAGAATATTAGAAATTTAAATATGTGATATATAAACATTTTATTCTTTTTTACCTTTATCAACTCTTGAGAGTAGACTTATAGTACCTATTTTATGTAAAATGAGGTGCTAAATCCACTGGTGAAAACCGCGATGTCCTATCATTAACCGTTTAGGAGATCGAGTAAAATGGAGAATATTAGAAATTTGAATATGTGATATATAAACATTTTATTCGTTTGTACCATTATCAACTCTTAAGAGTAGACTTATAGGACTTTTTTTATGTAAAATGAGGTGCTAAATTCACTGGTGAAATCCGCGATGTCCTATCTTTAACCGTTTAGGAGATCGAGTAAAATGGAGAATAATAGATATTTTATAATGTGATATATAAGCATTTTATTCGTTTGTACCTTTATCAACTCTTGAGAGTAGACTTATATGACTTATTTTAAGTAAAATGAGGTGCTAAATCCTCTGGTGAAATCCGCGATGTCCTATCTTTAACCGTTTAGGAGATCGAGTATAATGGAGAATAATAGATATTTGATAATATGATATATAAACATTTTATTCGTTTGTTCCTTTATCAACTCTTGAGAGTAGATTTATAGGACTTATTTTATGTAAAATAAGGTGCTAAATCCACTGGTAAAAACCGCGATGTCCTATCTCTAACCGTTTAAGAGATCGAGTAAAATTATTAATAACAGATATTTGAAAATGTGATATATAAACATTTTATTCGTTTGTACCTTTTTCAACTCTTGAGAGTAGACTTATAGGAGTTATTTTATGTAAAATGAGGTGCTAAATCGACTGGTGAAAACCGCGATGTCCTATCTTTAACCGTTTAGGAGATCGAGTAAAATGGAGAATAATAGATATTTTATAATGTGATATATAAACATTTTATTCGTTTGTACCTTTATCAACTCTTGAGAGTAGACTTATAAGACTTATTTTAAGTAAAATGAGGTGCTAAATCCACTGGTGAAATCCGCGATGTCCTATCTTTAACCGTTTAGGAGATCGAGTATAATGGAGAATAATAGATATTTGATAATATGATATATAAACATTTTATTCGTTTGTTCCTTTATCAACTCTTGAGAGTAGATTTATAGGACTTATTTTATGTAAAATAAGGTGCTAAATCCACTGGTAAAAACCGCGATGTCCTATCTCTAACCGTTTAAGAGATCGAGTAAAATTAATAATAACAGATATTTGAAAATGTTATATATAAACATTTTATTCGTTTGTACCTTTATCAACTCTTGAGAGTAGACTTATAGGACTTATTTTATGTAAAATGAGGTGCTAAATCCACTGGTGAAAACCGCGATGTCCTATCTTTAACCGTTTAGGAGATCGAGTAAAATGGAGAATAATAGATATTTGATAATGTGATATATAAACATTTTATTCGTTTGTACCTTAATCAATTCTTGAGAGTAGACTTATAGGACCTATTTTATGTAAAATAAGGTGCTAAATCCATTGGTGAAAACCGCGATGTCCTATCTTTAACCGTTTAGGAGATCGAGTAAAATAGAAATTAATAGATATTTGAAAATGTGATATATAAACATTTTATTCGTTTGTACCTTTCTCAACTTTTAAGAGTAGACTTATAGGACTTATTTTATGTAAAATGAGGTGCTAAATCCACTGGTGAAAACCGTGATGTCCTATCTTGAACCGTTTAGGAGATCGAGTAAAATGGAGAATGATAGATATTTGAAAATTTGATATATAAACATTTTAGTCGTTTGTACCTTTATCAACTCTTGAGAGTAGACTTATAAGACCTATTATATGTAAAATGAGGTGCTAAATCCACTGGTGAAAACCGCGATGTCCTATCTTTAACCGTTTAGGAGATTGAGTAAAATGGAGAATAATAGATATTTAAAAATGTGATATATAAATATTTTATTCAGTTGTCAAAAAATGACAGATGTCAAAAATGACAGCTGTCAAAAAATCATAGATGTCAAGAATGACAGATGTCTAAAAATGACAGTTGTTATATAACTAATTTTATATAAAATGGTATGCTAAATTAACTGATAAACGCGATGTCCTATCTTTAACCGTTTAAGAGATCGAGTAAAATTGATAATAACAGATATTTGAAAATGTGATATATAAACATTTTATCCGTTTGTACCTTTATCAACTCTTGAGAGTAGACTTATAGGAGTTATTTTATGTAAAATGAGGTGCTTAATCCACTGGTGAAAACCGCGATGTCCTATCTTTATTCGTTTAGGAGATCGAGTAAAATGGAAAATAATAGATATTTGATAATGTGATATATAAACATTTTATTCGTTTGTACCTTTATCAACTCTTAAGAGTAGACTTATAAGACTTATTTTAAGTAAAATGAGGTGCTAAATCCACTGGTGAAAACCGCGATGTCCTATCTTTAACCGTTTAGGAGATCGAGTAAAATGAAGAATAATAGATATTTGATAATGTGATATATAAACATTTTATTCGTTTGTACCTTTATCAACTCTTGAGAGTAGACTTATAGGACTTATTTTATGTAAAATGAGGTGCTAAATCCACTGGTGAAAACCGCGATGTCCTATCTTTTACCGTTTAGGAGATCGAGTAAAATAGAAAATAATAGATATTTGAAAATGTGATATATAAACATTTTATTCGTTTTTACCTTTATCAACTCTTGAGAGTAGACTTATAGGACCTATTTTATGTTAAATGAGGTTCTAAATCCACTGGTAAAAACCGCGATGTCCTATCTTTAACCGTTTAGGAGATCGAGTAAAATGAAGAATAATAGATATTTGATAATGTGATATATAAACATTTTATTCGTTTGTACCATTATCAACTCTTGAGAGTAGACTTATAGGACTTATTTTATGTAAAATGAGGTGCTTAATCCACTGGTGAAAACCGCGATGTCCTATCTTTAACCGTTTAGGAGATCGAGTAAAATGGAAAATAATGGATATTTGAAAATGTAATATATAAACATTTTATTCGTTTGTACCTTTATCAACCCTTGAGAGCAGACTTTTAGGACAAATTTTATGTAAAATGAGGTGCTAAATCCACTGGTGAAAACCGCGATGTCCTATCTTTAATTGTTTAGGAGATCGAGTAAAATGGAGAATAATAGATATTTGAAAATGTGATATATAAACATTTTATTCGTATGTACCATTATCAACTCTTAAGAGTAGACTTATAGGACTTATTTTATGTAAAATGCGGTGCTTAATCCACTGATGAAAACCGCGATGTCCTATCTTTTACCGTTTAGGAGATCGAGTAAAATGGAGAATAATAGATATTTGATATGTGATATATAAACATTTTATTCGTTTGTACCTTTATCAACTCTTGAGAGTAGACTTATAAGACTTATTTTATGTAAAATGAGGTGCTAAATCCACTGGTGAAAACCGCGATGTCCTATCTTTTACCGTTTAGGAGATCGAGTAAAATAGAAAATAATAGATATTTGAAAATGTGATATATAAACATTTTATTCGTTTGTACCTTTATCAACTCTTAAGAGTAGACTTATAGGACTTATTTTCTGTAAAATGTGGTGCTAAATTCACTGGTGAAATCCGCAATGTCATATCTTGAACCGTTTAGGAGATCGAGTAAAATGGAGAAAAATAGATATTTGAAAATGTGATATATAAACATTTTATTCGTTTGTACCTTTATCAACTCTTAAGAGTAGACTAATAGGACTTATTTTATGTAAAATGAGGTGCTAAATCCACTGGTGAAAACCGCGATGTCCTATCTTCAATTGTTTAGGAGATCGAGTAAAATGGAGAATAATAGATATTTGAAAATGTGATATATAAACATTTTATTCGTTTGTACCTTTATCAACTCTTAAGAGTAGACTTATAGGACTCATTTTATGTAAAATGAGGTGCTAAATCCACTGGTGAAAACCGCGATGTCCTATCTTGAACCGTTTAGGAGATCGAGTTAAATGGAGAAAAATAGATATTTGAAAATGTGATATATAAACATTTTATTCGTTTGTACCTTTATCAACTCTTGAGAGTAAACTTATAGGAGTTATTTTATGTAAAATATAGTGCTAAATTCACTGGTGAAAACCGCGATGTTCTATCTTTAACCGTTTAGGAGATCGAGTAAAATGGAGAATAATAGATATTTGAAAATGTGATATATAAACATTTAATTCGTTTATACCTTTATCAACATTTGAGAGTAGATTATAGGACCTATTTTATGTAAAATGAGGTGCTAAATCCACTGGTGAAAACCGCGATGTCCTATCTTTAACCGTTTAGGAGATCGAGTAAAATGGAGAATAATAGATATTTGAAAATGTGATATATAAACATTTTATTCGTTTTTACCTTTATCAACTCTTGAGAGTAGACTTATAGGACTTATTTTTTGTAAAATGGGGTGCTTAATCCACTCATGAAAACCTTGATGTCCTATCTTTAACCGTTTAGGAGATCGAGTAAAATGGAGAATAATAGATATTAGAAAATGTGATATATTAACATTTTATTCGTTTGTACCTTGATCAACTCATGAGGGTAGACTTATAGGACCTATTTTATGTAAAATGAGGTGCATAATCCACTGGTGAAAACCGCGATGTCCTATCATTAACCGTTTAGGAGATCGAGTAAAATGGAGAATATTAGAAATTTGAATATGTGATATATAAACATTTTATTCGTTTGTACCTTTATCAACTCTTAAGAGTAGACTTATAGGACTTATTTTATGTAAAATGAGGTGCTAAATCCACTGGTGAAAACCGCGATGTCGTATTTTTAACCGTTTAGGAGATCGAGTAAAATGGAGAATAATAGATATTTGAATATGTGATATATAAACATTTTATTCGTTTGTACCTTTATCAACTCTTAAGAGTAGACTTATAGGACTTATTTTCTGTAAAATGTGGTGCTAAATTCACTGGTGAAAACGGCGATGTTCTATCTTTAACCGTTTAGGAGATCGAGTAAAATAGAAAATAATAGATATTTGAAAATGTGATATATAAACATTTTATTCGTTTGTACCTTTATCAACCCTTGCGAGTAGACTTATAGGACATATTTTATGTAAAATGAGGTTCTAAATCCACTGGTGAAATCGCGATGTCCTATCTTTTACCGTTTAGGAGATCGAGTAAAATGAAGAATAATAGATATTTGATAATGTGATATATAAACATTTTATTCGTTTGTACCTTTATCAACTCTTGAGAGTAGACTTATAGGACTTATTTTATGTAAAATGAGGTGCTAAATCCACTGGTGAAAACCGCGATGTCCTATCATTAACCGTTTAGGAGATCGAGTAAAATGGAGAATATTAGAAATTTGAATATGTGATATATAAACATTTTATTCGTTTGTACCTTTATCAACTCTTAAGAGTAGACTTATAGGACTTATTTTATGTAAAATGAGGTGCTAAATCCACTGGTGAAAACCGCGATGTCGTATTTTTAACCGTTTAGGAGATCGAGTAAAATGGAGAATAATAGATATTTGAATATGTGATATATAAACATTTTATTCGTTTGTACCTTTATCAACTCTTAAGAGTAGACTTATAGGAGTTATTTTATGTAAAATGAGGTTTTTAATCCACTGGTGAAAACCGCGATGTTCTATCTTTAACCGTTTAGGATATCGAGTAAAATGGATATTAATAGATATTTGAAAATGTGATATATAATCATTTTATTCGTTTGTACCTTTATCAACTCTTGAGAGTAGACTTATAGGAGTTTTTTATGTAAAATATAGTGCTAAATCCACTGGTGAAAACCGCGATGTCTTATCTTTAACCGTTTAGGAGATCAAGTAAAATGGAGAATAATAGATATCTGAAAAAGTTTGATATATAAACATTTTATTCTTTAGTACCTTTATCAACTCTTGAGAGTAGACTTATAGGACTTATTTTATGTAAAATGAGGTGCTAAATCCACTGGTGAAAACCGCGATGTCCTATCTTTAACCGTTTAGGAGATCGAGTAAAATAGAAAATAATAGATATTTGAAAATGTGATATATAAACATTTTATTCGTTTGTACCTTTATCAACTCTTGAGAGTAGACTTATAGGACTTATTTTATGTAAAATGAGGTGCTAAATCCACTGGTGAAAACCGCGATGTCCTATCTTTAACCGTTTAGAAGATCGAGTAAAATGGAGAATAATAGATATTTGAAAATGTGATATATAAACATTTTATTCGTTTGTACCTTTATCAACTTTTGAGAGTAGACTAATAGGACTTAATATATGTTAAATGAGGTGCTAAATCCACTGGTAAAAACCGCGATGTCCTATCTTTAACCGTTTAGGAGATCGAGTAAAATGGAGAATAATAGATATTTGAAAATGTGATATATAAACATTTTATTCGTTTGTACCTTTATCAACTCTTGAGAGTAGACTTATAGGAGTTATTTTATGTAAAATGAGGTGCTAAATCCTCTTGTGGAAACCGCGATGTCCTATCTCTAACCGTTTAGGAGATCGAGTAAAATGGAGAATAATAGATATTTGAAAATGTGATATATAAACATTTTATTCGTTTGTACCTTTATCAACTCTTGAGAGTAGACTTATAGGAGTTATTTTATGTAAAATATAGTGCTAAATTCACTGGTGAAAACCGCGATGTCCTATCTTTAACCGTTTAGGAGATGGAGTAAAATGGAGTATAATAGATATTTAAAAATGTGATATATAAACATTTTATTCGTTTGTACCTTTATCAACTCTTAAGAGTAGACTTATAGAACTTATTTTAGGTAAAATGAGGTGCAAAATCCACTGGTGAAAATCGCGATGTCCTATTTTTAACCGTTTAGGAGATCGAGTAAAATGGAGAATATTAGAAATTTGAATATGTGATATATAAACATTTTATTCGTTTGTACCTTTATCAACTCTTAAGAGTAGACTTATAGGACTTATTTTATGTAAAATGAGGTGCTAAATCCACTGGTGAAAACCGCGATGTCGTATTTTTAACCGTTTAGGAGATCGAGTAAAATGGAGAATAATAGATATTTGAATATGTGATATATAAACATTTTATTCGTTTGTACCTTTATCAACTCTTAAGAGTAGACTTATAGGACTTATTTTCTGTAAAATGTGGTGCTAAATTCACTGGTGAAAACGGCGATGTTCTATCTTTAACCGTTTAGGAGATCGAGTAAAATAGAAAATAATAGATATTTGAAAATGTGATATATAAACATTTTATTCGTTTGTACCTTTATCAACCCTTGCGAGTAGACTTATAGGACATATTTTATGTAAAATGAGGTTCTAAATCCACTGGTGAAATCGCGATGTCCTATCTTTTACCGTTTAGGAGATCGAGTAAAATGAAGAATAATAGATATTTGATAATGTGATATATAAACATTTTATTCGTTTGTACCTTTATCAACTCTTGAGAGTAGACTTATAGGACTTATTTTATGTAAAATGAGGTGCTAAATCCACTGGTGAAAACCGCGATGTCCTATCATTAACCGTTTAGGAGATCGAGTAAAATGGAGAATATTAGAAATTTGAATATGTGATATATAAACATTTTATTCGTTTGTACCTTTATCAACTCTTAAGAGTAGACTTATAGGACTTATTTTATGTAAAATGAGGTGCTAAATCCACTGGTGAAAACCGCGATGTCGTATTTTTAACCGTTTAGGAGATCGAGTAAAATGGAGAATAATAGATATTTGAATATGTGATATATAAACATTTTATTCGTTTGTACCTTTATCAACTCTTAAGAGTAGACTTATAGGAGTTATTTTATGTAAAATGAGGTTTTTAATCCACTGGTGAAAACCGCGATGTTCTATCTTTAACCGTTTAGGATATCGAGTAAAATGGATATTAATAGATATTTGAAAATGTGATATATAATCATTTTATTCGTTTGTACCTTTATCAACTCTTGAGAGTAGACTTATAGGAGTTTTTTATGTAAAATATAGTGCTAAATCCACTGGTGAAAACCGCGATGTCTTATCTTTAACCGTTTAGGAGATCAAGTAAAATGGAGAATAATAGATATCTGAAAAAGTTTGATATATAAACATTTTATTCTTTAGTACCTTTATCAACTCTTGAGAGTAGACTTATAGGACTTATTTTATGTAAAATGAGGTGCTAAATCCACTGGTGAAAACCGCGATGTCCTATCTTTAACCGTTTAGGAGATCGAGTAAAATAGAAAATAATAGATATTTGAAAATGTGATATATAAACATTTTATTCGTTTGTACCTTTATCAACTCTTGAGAGTAGACTTATAGGACTTATTTTATGTAAAATGAGGTGCTAAATCCACTGATGAAAACCGCGATGTCCTATCTTTAACCGTTTAGAAGATCGAGTAAAATGGAGAATAATAGATATTTGAAAATGTGATATATAAACATTTTATTCGTTTGTACCTTTATCAACTTTTGAGAGTAGACTAATAGGACTTATTATATGTTAAATGAGGTGCTAAATCCACTGGTAAAAACCGCGATGTCCTATCTTTAACCGTTTAGGAGATCGAGTAAAATGGAGAATAATAGATATTTGAAAATGTGATATATAAACATTTTATTCGTTTGTACCTTTATCAACTCTTGAGAGTAGACTTATAGGAGTTATTTTATGTAAAATGAGGTGCTAAATCCTCTTGTGGAAACCGCGATGTCCTATCTCTAACCGTTTAGGAGATCGAGTAAAATGGAGAATAATAGATATTTGAAAATGTGATATATAAACATTTTATTCGTTTGTACCTTTATCAACTCTTGAGAGTAGACTTATAGGAGTTATTTTATGTAAAATATAGTGCTAAATTCACTGGTGAAAACCGCGATGTCCTATCTTTAACCGTTTAGGAGATGGAGTAAAATGGAGTATAATAGATATTTAAAAATGTGATATATAAACATTTTATTCGTTTGTACCTTTATCAACTCTTAAGAGTAGACTTATAGAACTTATTTTAGGTAAAATGAGGTGCAAAATCCACTGGTGAAAACCGCGATGTCCTATTTTTAACCGTTTAGGAGATCGAGTAAAATGGATGATAATAGATATTTTAAAATGTGATATATAAACATTTTATTCGTTTGTACCTTTATCAACTCTTGAGAGTAGACTTATAGGAGTTATTTTATGTAAAATATAGTGCTAAATCCACTGGTGAAAACCGCGATGTCCTATTTTTAACCGTTTAGGAGATCGAGTAAAATGGATGATAATAGATATTTGAAAATGTGATATATAAACATTTTATTCGTTTGTACCTTTATCAACTCTTAATAGTAGACTTATAGGACTTATTTTATGTAAAATGAGGTGCTAAATCCACTGGTGAAAACCGCGATGTCCTATTTTTAACCGTTTAGGAGATCGAGTAAAATGGATGATAGTAGATATTTGAAAATGTGATATATAAACTTTTTATTCGTTTGTACCTTTATCAACTTTTGAGAGTAGACTTATAGAAGTTATTTTATGTAAAATATGGTGCTAAATCCACTGGTGAAAACCGCGATGTCCTATCTTTAACCGTTTAGGAGATCAAGTAAAATGGAGAATAATAGATATTTGAAAATGTGATATATAAACATTTTTTTCTTTTGTACCTTTATCAACTCTTGAGAGTAGACTTATAGGACTTATTTTATGTAAAATGAGGTGCTAAATCCACTGGTGAAAACCGCGATGTCCTATCTTTAACCGTTTAGGAGATCGAGTAAAATAGAAAATAATAGATATTTGAAAATGAGATATATAAACATTTTATTCGTTTGTACCTTTATCAACTCTTGAGAGTAGACTTATAGGAGTTATTTTATGTAAAATATAGTGCTAAATCCACTGGTGAAAACCGCGATGTCCTATTTTTAACCGTTTAGGAGATCGAGTAAAATGGATGATAATAGATATTTGAAAATGTGATATATAAACATTTTATTCGTTTGTACCTTTATCAACTCTTGAGAGTAGACTTATAGGAGTTATTTTATGTAAAATATAGTGCTAAATCCACTGGTGAAAACCGCGATGTCCTATTTTTAACCGTTTAGGAGATCGAGTAAAATGGATGATAATAGATATTTGAAAATGTGATATATAAACATTTTATTCGTTTGTACCTTTATCAACTCTTAATAGTAGACTTATAGGACTTATTTTATGTAAAATGAGGTGCTAAATCCACTGGTGAAAACCGCGATGTCCTATTTTTAACCGTTTAGGAGATCGAGTAAAATGGATGATAATAGATATTTGAAAATGTGATATATAAACTTTTTATTCGTTTGTACCTTTATCAACTTTTGAGAGTAGACTTATAGAAGTTATTTTATGTAAAATATGGTGCTAAATCCACTGGTGAAAACCGCGATGTCCTATCTTTAACCGTTTAGGAGATCAAGTAAAATGGAGAATAATAGATATTTGAAAATGTGATATATAAACATTTTTTTCTTTTGTACCTTTATCAACTCTTGAGAGTAGACTTATAGGACTTATTTTATGTAAAATGAGGTGCTAAATCCACTGGTGAAAACCGCGATGTCCTATCTTTAACCGTTTAGGAGATCGAGTAAAATAGAAAATAATAGATATTTGAAAATGAGATATATAAACATTTTATTCGTTTGTACCTTTATCAACTCTTGAGAGTAGACTTATAGGACTAATTTTATGTAAAATAAGGTGCTAAATCCACTGGTGAAAACCGCGATGTCCTATTTTTAACCGTTTAGGAGATCGAGCAAAATAGAAAATAATAGATATTTGAAAATGTGATATATAAATATTTTATTTACTTATAGGACTTATTTTATGTAAAATGAGGTGCTAAATCCACTCGTGAAAACCGCGATGTCCTATCTTTAACCGTTAAGGAGATCGAGTAAAATAGAAAATAATAGATATTTGAAAATGTGATATATAAACATTTTATTCGTTTGTACCTTTATCAACTCTTGAGAGTAGACTTATAGGACTTATTTTATGTAAAATAAGGTGCTAAATCCACTGGTGAAAACCGCGATGTCCTATTTTTAACCGTTTAGGAGATCGAGTAAAATGGAGAATAATAGATATTTGAATATGTGATATATAAACATTTTATTCGTTTGTACCTTTATCAACTCTTGAAAGTAGACTTATAGGACTTATTTTATGTAAAATGAGGTGCTTAGTCCACTGGTGAAATCCGCGATGTCCTATCTTTAACCGTTTAGGAGGTCGAGTAAAATAGAGAATAATAGATATTTGAAAATGTGATATATAAACATTTTATTCGTTTGTACCTTTATCAACTCTAAAGAGTAGACTTATAGAACTTATTTTATGTAAAATGAGGTGCTAAGTCCACTGGTGAAATCCGCGATGTCCTATCTTTAACCGTTTAGGAGATCGAGTAAAATAGAAAATAATAGATATTTGAAAATGTGATATATAAACATTTTATTCGTTTGTACCTTTATCAACTCTTGAGAGTAGACTTATAGGACTTATTTTATGTAAAATGAGGTGCTAAATCCACTGGTGAAAACCGCGATGTCCTATCTTTAACCGTTTAGAAGATCGAGTAAAATGGAGAATAATAGATATTTGAAAATGTGATATATAAACATTTTATTCGTTTGTACCTTTATCAACTTTTGAGAGTAGACTAATAGGACTTATTATATGTTAAATGAGGTGCTAAATCCACTGGTAAAAACCGCGATGTCCTATCTTTAACCGTTTAGGAGATCGAGTAAAATGGAGAATAATAGATATTTGAAAATGTGATATATAAACATTTTATTCGTTTGTACCTTTATCAACTCTTGAGAGTAGACTTATAGGAGTTATTTTATGTAAAATGAGGTGCTAAATCCTCTTGTGGAAACCGCGATGTCCTATCTCTAACCGTTTAGGAGATCGAGTAAAATGGAGAATAATAGATATTTGAAAATGTGATATATAAACATTTTATTCGTTTGTACCTTTATCAACTCTTGAGAGTAGACTTATAGGAGTTATTTTATGTAAAATATAGTGCTAAATTCACTGGTGAAAACCGCGATGTCCTATCTTTAACCGTTTAGGAGATGGAGTAAAATGGAGTATAATAGATATTTAAAAATGTGATATATAAACATTTTATTCGTTTGTACCTTTATCAACTCTTAAGAGTAGACTTATAGAACTTATTTTAGGTAAAATGAGGTGCAAAATCCACTGGTGAAAACCGCGATGTCCTATTTTTAACCGTTTAGGAGATCGAGTAAAATGGATGATAATAGATATTTGAAAATGTGATATATAAACATTTTATTCGTTTGTACCTTTATCAACTCTTGAGAGTAGACTTATAGGAGTTATTTTATGTAAAATATAGTGCTAAATCCACTGGTGAAAACCGCGATGTCCTATTTTTAACCGTTTAGGAGATCGAGTAAAATGGATGATAATAGATATTTGAAAATGTGATATATAAACATTTTATTCGTTTGTACCTTTATCAACTCTTAATAGTAGACTTATAGGACTTATTTTATGTAAAATGAGGTGCTAAATCCACTGGTGAAAACCGCGATGTCCTATCTTTAACCGTTTAGGAGATCGAGTAAAATAGAAAATAATAGATATTTGAAAATGAGATATATAAACATTTTATTCGTTTGTACCTTTATCAACTCTTGAGAGTAGACTTATAGGACTAATTTTATGTAAAATAAGGTGCTAAATCCACTGGTGAAAACCGCGATGTCCTATTTTTAACCGTTTAGGAGATCGAGCAAAATAGAAAATAATAGATATTTGAAAATGTGATATATAAATATTTTATTTACTTATAGGACTTATTTTATGTAAAATGAGGTGCTAAATCCACTCGTGAAAACCGCGATGTCCTATCTTTAACCGTTAAGGAGATCGAGTAAAATAGAAAATAATAGATATTTGAAAATGTGATATATAAACATTTTATTCGTTTGTACCTTTATCAACTCTTGAGAGTAGACTTATAGGACTTATTTTATGTAAAATAAGGTGCTAAATCCACTGGTGAAAACCGCGATGTCCTATTTTTAACCGTTTAGGAGATCGAGTAAAATGGAGAATAATAGATATTTGAATATGTGATATATAAACATTTTATTCGTTTGTACCTTTATCAACTCTTGAAAGTAGACTTATAGGACTTATTTTATGTAAAATGAGGTGCTTAGTCCACTGGTGAAATCCGCGATGTCCTATCTTTAACCGTTTAGGAGGTCGAGTAAAATAGAGAATAATAGATATTTGAAAATGTGATATATAAACATTTTATTCGTTTGTACCTTTATCAACTCTAAAGAGTAGACTTATAGAACTTATTTTATGTAAAATGAGGTGCTAAGTCCACTGGTGAAATCCGCGATGTCCTATCTTTAACCGTTTAGGAGGTCGACTAAAATGGAGAATAATAGATATTTGAAAATGTGATATATAAACATTTTATTCGTTTGTACCTTTATCAACTCTAAAGAGTAGACTTATAGGACTTATTTTATGTAAAATGAGGTGCTAAATCCACTGGTGAAAACCGCGATGTCCTATTTTTAACCGTTTAGGAGATCGAGTAAAATGGAGAATAATAGATATTTGAATATGTGATATATAAACATTTTATTCGTTTGTACCTTTATCAACTCTTAAGAGTGGATTTATAGGACTTATTTTATGTAAAATGAGGTGCTAAATCCACTGGTGAAAACCGCGATGTCCTATCTTTAACCGTTTAGGAGATCGAGTAAAATGGAGAATATTAGAAATTTGAATATGTGATATATAAACATTTTATTCGTTTTTACCTTTATCAACTCTTGAGAGTAGACTTATAGTGCCTATTTTATGTAAAATGAGGTGCTAAATCCACTGGTGAAAACCGCGATGTCCTATCTTTAACCGTTTAGGAGATCGAGTAAAATGGAAAATAATAGATATTTGAAAATGTGATATATAAACATTTTATTCGTTTTTACCTTTATCAACTCTTGAGAGTAGACTTATAGGACTTATTTTTTGTAAAATGGGGTGCTTAATCATTTGATGAAAACCTTGATGTCCTATCTTTTACCGTTTAGGAGATCGAGTAAAATGGAGAATAATAGATATTTGAAAATGTGATATATTAACATTTTATTCGTTTGTATCTTGATCAACTCATGAGGGTAGACTTATAGGACCTATTTTATGTAAAATGAGGTGCTAAATCCACTGGTGAAAACCGCGATGTCCTATCATTAACCGTTTAGGAGATCGAGTAAAATGGAGAATATTAGAAATTTGAATATGTGATATATAAACATTTTATTCGTTTTTACATTTATCAACTCTTGAGAGTAGACTTATACTACCTATTTTATGTAAAATGAGGTGCTAAATCCACTGGTGAAAACCGCGATGTGATATCTTTAACCGTTTAGGAGATCGAGTAAAATGGAGAATAATAGATATTTGATAATGTGATATATAAACATTTTATTCGTTTGTACCTTAATCAATTCTTGAGAGTAGACTTATAGGACTTATTTTATGTAAAATAAGGTGCTAAATCCACTGGTGAAAACCGCGATGTCCTATCTTTAACCGTTTAGGAGATCGAGTAAAATAGAAATTAATAGATATTTGAAAATGTGATATATAAACATTTTATTCGTTTGTACCTTTCTCAACTCTTAAGAGTAGACTTATAGGACTTATTTTATGTAAAATGAGGTGCTAAATCCACTGGTGAAAACCGTGATGTCCTATCTTGAACCGTTTAGGAGATCGAGTTAAATGGAGAAAAATAGATATTTGAAAATGTGATATATAAACATTTTATTCGTTTGTACCTTTATCAACACTTGAGAGTAGACTTATAAGACCTATTTTATGTAAAATAAGGTGCTAAATCCTCTGGTGAAAACCGCGATGTCCTATCTTTAACCGTTTAGGAGATCGAGTAAAATAGAAAATAATAGATATTTGAAAATGTGATATATAAACAGTTTATTCGTTTGTACCTTTATCAACTCTTGAGAGTAGACTTATAGGACTTATTTTAAGTAAAATGAGGTGCTAAATCCACTGGTTAAAACCGCGATTACCTATCTTTAACCGTTTAGGAGATCGAGTAAAATAGAAAATAATAGATTTTTGAAATTGTGGTATATAAACAATTTATTCGTTTGTACCTTTATCAACTCTTGAGAGTAGACTTATAGGACTTATTTTAAGTAAAATGAGGTGCTAAATCCACTGGTTAAAACCGCGATTACCTATCTTTAACCGTTTAGGAGATCGAGTAAAATGAAGAATAATAGATATTTGAAAATGTGATATATAAACATTTTATTCGTTTGTACCTTTATCAACTCTTAAGAGTAGACTTATAGGACTTATTTTATGTAAAATAAGGTGCTAAATCCTCTGGTGAAAACCGCGATGTCCTATCTTTAACCGTTTAGGAGATCGAGTAAAATAGAAAATAATAGATATTTGAAAATGTGATATATAAACAATTTATTCGTTTGTACCTTTATCAACTCTTGAAAGTTGACTTATAGGACATATTTTAAGTAAAATGAGGTGCTAAATCCACTGGTTAAAACCGCGATGTCCTATCTTTAACCGTTTAGGAGATCGAGTAAAATGGAGAATAATAGATATTTGAAAATGTGATATATAAACATTTTATTCGTTTGTACCTTTATCAACTCTTAAGAGTAGACTTATAGGACTTATTTTATGTAAAATAAGGTGCTAAATCCACAGGTGAAAACCGCGATGTCCTATTTTTAAATGTTTAGGAGATCGAGTAAAATGGAGAATAATAGATATTTGATAATGTGATATATAAACATTTTATTCGTTTGTACCTTAATCAATTCTTGAGAGTAGACTTATAGGACTTATTTTATGTAAAATAAGGTGCTAAATCCTCTGGTGAAAACCGCGATGTCCTATCTTTAACCGTTTAGGAGATCGAGTAAAATAGAAAATAATAGATATTTGAAAATGTGATATATAAACAATTTATTCGTTTGTACCTTTATCAACTCTTGAGAGTTGACTTATAGGACATATTTTAAGTAAAATGAGGTGCTAAATCCACTGGTTAAAACCGCGATGTCCTATCTTTAACCGTTTAGGAGATCGAGTAAAATGGAGAATAATAGATATTTGAAAATGTGATATATAAACATTTTATTCGTTTGTACCTTTATCAACTCTTGAGAGGAGACTTATAGGACTTATTTTATGTAAAATGAGGTGCTAAATCCACTGGTGAAAACCGCGATGTCCTATCTTTAACCGTTTAGGAGATCGAGTAAAATGGAGAATATTAGAAATTTAAATATGTGATATATAAACATTTTATTCTTTTTTACCTTTATCAACTCTTGAGAGTAGACTTATAGTACCTATTTTATGTAAAATGAGGTGCTAAATCCACTGGTGAAAACCGCGATGTCCTATCATTAACCGTTTAGGAGATCGAGTAAAATGGAGAATATTAGAAATTTGAATATGTGATATATAAACATTTTATTCGTTTGTACCATTATCAACTCTTAAGAGTAGACTTATAGGACTTTTTTTATGTAAAATGAGGTGCTAAATTCACTGGTGAAAACCGCGATGTTCTATCTTGAACCGTTTAGGAGATCGAGTAAAATGGAGAAAAATAGAAATTTGAAAATGTGATATATAAACATTTTATTCGTTTTTACCTTTATCAACTCTTGAGAGTAGACTTATAGGACCTATTTTATGTAAAATGAGGTTCTAAATCCACTGGTGAACACCGCGATGTCCTATCTTTAACCGTTTAGGAGATCGAGTAAAATGGAGAGTAATAGATATTTGATAATGTGATATATAAACATTTTATTCGTTTGTACCTTAATCAACTCTTAAGAGTAGACTTATAGGACTTATTTTAGGTAAAATGAGGTGCTAAATCCACTGGTGAAAACCGCGATGTCCTATTTTTAACCGTTTAGGAGATCGAGTAAAATGGATGATAATAGATATTTGAAAATGTGATATATAAACATTTTATTCGTTTGTACCTTTATCAACTCTTGAGAGTAGACTTAAAGGAGTTATTTTATGTAAAATATAGTGCTAAATCCACTGGTGAAAACCGCGATGTCCTATCTTTAACCGTTTAGGAGATCAAGTAAAATGGAGAATAATAGATATTTGAAAATGTGATATATAAACATTTTAATCTTTTGTACTGAAGTTTGTCAAACCCCAGTCCTTGTTTAAACAAAAATAAATAAAGTACATAACAAAATAAATTTATTTAAAATTTCAAACGTAAGTTAAAAATGCGCGAGACAGTTTTGGCGCACTTAATTTCAGGCCAGGGTGGAGGGGAGTTGCGCGTCGATTCAAAATGAAGACTCAAGTGGTGGGGGAACTTGGATATAAGTCGGACAGCGGTTGAGAGCTGGAGCACTTCTCGGAAACCAGTGGATCTGTACACTTCGCTGGAAAATAAGAGAACCTTGCAACCCTCTTAATAAAGAGTGGAAAGCGGACCCTTACCTGCAACTCTCAAGGTCTTTTGGCCAGAGTGGTAGCTTCTTGACCCTCCATAACTCTCTAGGTCCATCGGCCAGAGCGGTAGAGATTCTTTAATACTCTCTAGGTCTTCGGACCAGAGTGGTAAATTATCCTCTTCACAAAATACTCTCTAGGTCTCCGGGCCAGAGTGGTGATTTATCCTTTCTTTCACAACACCCTCTAGGTCGCTTGGCCAGAGTGGTATTATTCAAATTTCTTTGCTGTAAACACTCTCTAGGTCTTTATTGGCCAGAGTGGACGTTTCTTGTCTCTCAAAAACACCCTCAAGGTCGTTTGGCCAGGGTGGACGTTTCTTGTCTCTCAAAAACACCCTCAAGGTCGTTTGGCCAGAGTGGACGTTTTTTGTCTCTCACAGCACCCTCTTGGTCTCTTGGCTAGAGTGGTAGTATTTAAATTTCCTTCCAAGCGTTGTACTTATTCCGAGAGTGGTAACCGAGAAGTGTCTCTACTACCCAGCAACCCTCGAGTTCCTCGAGACTCGAGTGGAGGCACTCTTTTCCACTTCGCACCTCTCGGGGTCTTTTGGCCAGAGCGGGCGCGTTCCTAGCACCTACCGAACGGTAATCGTTCGTGTGGTCGCCTCTTAATACACTTATTTTATTTATCAAATATTGTTTTCTCACCCTCGAGGTCAAGGCCGAGTGGTTATTTTGTTAGGAGCTCCTAGCCGGTTTTGGGGGTTTGATTTCTTGTTTCAGCGTTTCTACTAGTTGTGACGGTGTCTTGATGTCCGGTATGATGGCTGATGAGGCAACTCCGGAGTCGTTGGAACTTCCAGGTGGTTATGACATTCTGCTATGAAGTCCTTAGCTTTGCATGGTGTAATTTGTATACAAATTGTTGTTGTCTATGCATTATATACTCTGCGGGTTTCTTGTTTATCGTTTAATTATGCATGTTTCGCGTTGTTACTGTTTTACCGACCTAGGACTTGTCGGTCATCATAAGTACCTTTCAACGTGGGAAGGACTTTGTTCGGTAACCCGATCCGATATGACCGTTGGCCACACATATCCGGGTTATGACATTGTAGGTACGGGGTTGAAACTCGAACAGTCACAACCGTTTACACATACATAATTTCGGCATCCTAATTTTATGAAAAACCAACGCATGAGTTTGTAATGTATCCAGCCGCGTTTAATTGTTCTCTTTATTTACGGACAGTAATAGTTGTTGTCTTATAATCTTCCGCGACCTTTAAGTGCTATTTTAGCGGCGTCTCTAATCGTCTCGGACCACAGGGTCAGCTTGAACGCCTTACATCGAGGGAGACATTGCGGATCCATGTCAGACTGCCATGCCTCCTTATATAATAACGCATAGACCCATATTATCATTTTGTTGTGTTCTTATTTAACTCCATAGTGAGTTGGTCTAGGAGGATGGTTTAGTCCTAGGCGTGGGATGGACGAGGCGTTTGTCGAGAGTAGTACCGTGATATTTGACTTCACTTTTCACTTGAACTGTCCTTAAATATCAATTTTAAGTATAACATTTGCTCAATTCAATCGAACTAGTTGCTGGTGACAACAATTTGGTTCAGTTAGGAGATCCTTGTATAAATACTTGTTTTGAGTTAACATAAGATAAAGTCGTCAAAACTGTCAATACTAATACTATAACTCAATATAAGTGTCTATAGTGTATTCGTGTTTTATTTCCCAAGTCACACAGAACTCTAAAAAGAATCCTGGGCACTATAAAGGATAAAAGGTTAAACACAACGTAGGGATTTATTCAAAAATTTCGCGGTTTTTTTTCTTGAGCGGTAAAAATTTCGATTTCAAAATTCATATATTCTTTCTAATAATAAGCGACCTACCCCGTAAGGGTTTCAGTACCTTTATCAACTCTTGAGAGTAGACTTATAGGAGTTATTTTATGTAAAATATAATGCTAAATTCACTGGTGAAAACCGCGATGTCCTATCTTTAACCGTTTAGGAGATCGAGTAAAATGGGGAATAATAGATATTTGAAAATGTGATATATAAACATTTTATTCGTTTGTACCATTATCAACTCTTAAGAGTAGACTTATAGGACTTTTTTTATGTAAAATGAGGTGCTAAATTCACTGGTGAAAACCGCGATGTTCTATCTTGAACCGTTTAGGAGATCGAGTAAAATGGAGAAAAATAGAAATTTGAAAATATGATATATAAACATTTTATTCGTTTTTACCTTTATCAACTCTTGAGAGTAGACTTATAGGACCTATTTTATGTAAAATGAGGTGCTAAATCCACTGGTGAAAACCGCGATGTCCTATTTTTAACCGTTTAGGAAATCGAGTAAAATGGATGATAGTAGATATTTGAAAATGTGATATATAAACTTTTTATTCGTTTGTACCTTTATCAACTCTTGAGAGTAGATTTATAGGACTTATTTTATGTAAAATAAGGTGCTAAATCCACTGGTGAAAACCGCGATGTCCTATTTTTAACCGTTTAGGAGATCGAGCAAAATAGAAAATAATAGATATTTGAAAATGTGATATATAAACATTTTATTCACTTATAGGACTTATTTTATGTAAAATGAGGTGCTAAATCCACTAGTGAAAACCGCGATGTCCTATCTTTAACCGTTGAGGAGATCGAGTAAAATAGAAAATAATAGATATTTGAAAATGTGATATATAAACATTTTATTCGTTTGTACCTTTATCAACTCTTGAGAGTAGACTTATAGGACTTATTTTATGTAAAATGAGGTGCTAAATCCACTGGTGAAAACCGCGATGTCCTATTTTTAACCGTTTAGGAGATCGAGTAAAATGGAGAATAATAGATATTTGAATATGTGATATATAAACATTTTATTCGTTTGTGCCTTTATCAACAATTGAGAGTAGACTTATAGGACCTATTTTATGTAAAATGAGGTGCTAAATCCACTGGTGAAAACCGCGATGTCCTATCTTGAACCGTTTAGGAGATCGCGTAAAATGGAGAAAAATAGATATTTGAAAATGTGATATATAAACATTTTATTCGTTTTTACCTTTATCAACTCTTGAGAGTAGACTTATAGGACTTATTTTATGTAAAATAAGGTGCTAAATCCTCTGGTGAAAACCGCGATGTCCTATCTTTAACCGTTTAGGAGATCGAGTAAAATAGAAAATTATAGATATTTGAAAATGTGATATATAAACAATTTATTCGTTTGTACCTTTATCAACTCTTGAGAGTTGACTTATAGGACATATTTTAAGTAAAATGAGGTGCTAAATCCACTGGTTAAAACCGCGATGTCCTATCTTTAACCGTTTAGGAGATCGAGTAAAATGGAGAATAATAGATATTTGAAAATGTGATATATAAACATTTTATTCGTTTGTACCTTTATCAACTCTTGAGAGGAGACTTATAGGACTTATTTTATGTAAAATGAGGTGCTAAATCCACTGGTGAAAACCGCGATGTCCTATCTTTAACCGTTTAGGAGATCGAGTAAAATGGAGAATATTAGAAATTTAAATATGTGATATATAAACATTTTATTCTTTTTTACCTTTATCAACTCTTGAGAGTAGACTTATAGTACCTATTTTATGTAAAATGAGGTGCTAAATCCACTGGTGAAAACCGCGATGTCCTATCATTAACCGTTTAGGAGATCGAGTAAAATGGAGAATATTAGAAATTTGAATATGTGATATATAAACATTTTATTCGTTTGTACCATTATCAACTCTTAAGAGTAGACTTATAGGACTTTTTTTATGTAAAATGAGGTGCTAAATTCACTGGTGAAAACCGCGATGTTCTATCTTGAACCGTTTAGGAGATCGAGTAAAATGGAGAAAAATAGAAATTTGAAAATGTGATATATAAACATTTTATTCGTTTTTACCTTTATCAACTCTTGAGAGTAGACTTATAGGACCTATTTTATGTAAAATGAGGTTCTAAATCCACTGGTGAACACCGCGATGTCCTATCTTTAACCGTTTAGGAGATCGAGTATAATGGAGAATAATAGATATTTGAAAATGTGGTATATAAACATTTTACTCGTTTGTACCTTGATCAACTCTTGAGGGTAGACTTATAGGACTTATTTTATGTGAAATGAGGTGCTTAATCCACTGATGAAAACCGCGATGTCCTATCTTTAACCGTTTAGGAGATCGAGTAAAATGGAGAATAATAGATATTTGAAAATGTGATATATAAACATTTTATTCGTTTGTACCATTATCAACTCTTAAGAGTAGACTTATAGGACTTTTTTTATGTAAAATGAGGTGCTAAATTCACTGGTGAAAACCGCGATGTTCTATCTTGAACCGTTTAGGAGATCGAGTAAAATGGAGAAAAATAGAAATTTGAAAATGTGATATATAAACATTTTATTCGTTTTTACCTTTATCAACTCTTGAGAGTAGACTTATAGGACCTATTTTATGTAAAATGAGGTTCTAAATCCACTGGTGAACACCGCGATGTCCTATCTTTAACCGTTTAGGAGATCGAGTAAAATGGAGAGTAATAGATATTTGATAATGTGATATATAAACATTTTATTCGTTTGTACCTTAATCAACTCTTAAGAGTAGACTTATAGGACTTATTTTAGGTAAAATGAGGTGCTAAATCCACTGGTGAAAACCGCGATGTCCTATTTTTAACCGTTTAGGAGATCGAGTAAAATGGAGAATAATAGATATTTGAAAATGTGATATATAAACATTTTATTCGTTTGTACCTTTATCAACTCTTGAGAGTAGACTTAAAGGAGTTATTTTATGTAAAATATAGTGCTAAATCCACTGATGAAAACCGCGATGTCCTATCTTTAACCGTTTAGGTGATCGAGTAAAATGGAGAATAATAGATATTTGAAAATGTGGTATATAAACATATTATTCGTTTGTACCTTTATCAACTCTTGAGGGTAGACTTATAGGACTTATTTTATGTAAAATGAGGTGCTAAATCCACTGGTAAAAACCGCGATGTCCTATCTTTAACCGTTTAGGAGATCGAGTATAATGGAGAATAATAGATATTTGAAAATGTGGTATATAAACATTTTACTCGTTTGTACCTTGATCAACTCTTGAGGGTAGACTTATAGGACTTATTTTATGTGAAATGAGGTGCTTAATCCACTGGTGAAAACCGCGATGTCCTATCTTTAACCGTTTAGGAGATCGAGTATAATGGAGAATAATAGATATTTGATAATATGATATATAAACATTTTATTCGTTTTTACCTTTATCAACTCTTGAGAGTAGACTTATAGGACTTATTTTATGTAAAATGGGGTGCTTAATCCACTGATGAAAACCGCGATGTCCTATCTTTAACCGTTTAGGAGATCGAGTAAAATGGAGAATAATAGATATTTGAAAATGTGATATATAAACATTTTATTCGTTTTTACCTTTATCAACACTTGAGAGTAGACTTATAGGACTTATTTTATGGTAAATGAGGTGCTAAATCCACTGGGGAAAACCGCGATGTCCTATCTTGAACCGTTTAGGATATCGAGCAAAATGTAGAATAATAGATATTTGAAAATGTGGTATATAAACATTTTATTCGTTTGTACCTTGATCAACTCTTGAGAGTAGACTTATAGGACTTATTTTATGTCAAATGAGGTGCTAAATCCACTGGGGAAAACCGCGATGTCCTATCTTGAACCGTTTAGGAGATCGAGTAAAATTGAGAATAATTGATATTTGAAAATGTGATATATAAAAATTTTATTCGATTGTACCTTTATCAACTCTTGAGAGTAGACTTATAGGACTTATTTTATGTTAAATGATGTGCTAAATCCACTGGGGAAAACCGCGATGTCCTATCTTGAACCGTTTAGGAGATCGAGTAAAATGGAGAATAATAGGTATTTGAAAATGTGATATATAAACATTTTATTCGTTTGTACCTTTATCAACTCTTGAGAGTAGACTTATAGGACTTATTTTATGTTAAATGAGGTGCTAAATCCACTGGGGAAAACCGCGATGTCCTATCTTGAACCGTTTAGGAGATCGAGTAAAATGGAGAAAATTAGATATTTGAAAATGTGATATATAAACATTTTATTCGTTTTCACCTTTATCAACTCTTGAGAGTAGACTTATAGGACCTATTTTATGTAAAATGAGGTGCTAAATCCACTGGTGAAAACCTCGAAGTCCTATCTTGAACCGTTTAGGAGATCGAGTAAAATGGAGAATTATAGGTATTTGAAAATGTGATATATAAACATTTTATTCGTTTGTACCTTTATCAACTCTTGAGAGTAGACTTATAGGACCTATTTTATGTAAAATGAGGTGCTAAATCCACTGGTGAAAACCGCGATGTGATATCTTTAACCGTTTAGGAGATCGAGTAAAATGGAGAATAATAGATATTTGAAAATGTGATATATAAACATTTTATTCGTTTGTACCTTTATCAACTCCTAAAAGTAGACTTATAGGACTTATTTTATGTAAAATGAGGTGCTAAATCCACTGGTGAAAACCGCGATGTCCTATTCTTAACCGTTTAGGAGATTGAGTAAAATGGAGAATAATAGATATTTGAAAATGTGATAAATATACATTTTATTGTTTGTACCTTTATCAACTCTTAAGAGTAGACTTATAGGACTTATTTTATGTAAAATGAGGTGCTAAATCCACTGGTGAAATCCGCGATGTCCTATCTTGATCCGTTTAGGAGATCGAGTAAAATGGAGAAAAATAGATATTTGAAAATGTGATATATAGACATTTTATTCGTTTGTACCTATATCAACTCTTGAGAGTAGACTTATGGGACCTATTTTATGTAAAATGAGGTGCCAAATCCACTGGTGAAAACCGCAATGTCCTATCTTGAACCGTTTAGGAGATCGAGTAAAATGGAGAAAAATAGATATTTGAAAATGTGATATATAAACATTTTATTTGTTTTACCTTTATCAACTCTTGAGAGTAGACTTATGGGACCTATTTTATGTAAAATGAGGTGCCAAATCCACTGGTGAAAACCGCGATGTCCTATCTTTAACCGTTTAGGAGATCGAGTAAAATAGAGAATAAAAGATATTTGAAAATGTGATATATAAACATTTTATTCGTTTGTACCTTTATCAACTCTTGAGAGTAGACTTGTAGGACTTATTTTATGTAAAATGAGGTGCCACATCCACTGGTGAAAACCTCGATGTCCTATCTTTTATCGTTTAGGAGATCGAGTAAAATGGAGAATAATAGGTATTTGAAAATGTGATATATAAACATTTTATTCGTTTGTACCTTTATCAACTCTTGAGAGTAGACTTATAGGACTTATTTTATGTAAAATGAGGTGCTAAATCCACTGGTGAAAACCACGATGTCCTATCTTTAACCGTTTAGAAGATTGAGTAAAATGGATAATAATAGATATTTGAAAATGTGATATATAAACATTTTATTCGTTTTTACCTTTATCAACTCTTGAGAGTTGACTTAGAGGACATATTTTATGTAAAATGAGGTGCTAAATCCACTGGTGAAAACCACGATGTCCTATCTTTTATCGTTTAGGAGATCGAGTAAAATAGAGAATAAAAGATATTTGAAAATGTGATATATAAACATTTTATTCGTTTGTACCTTTATCAACTCTTGAGAGTAGACTTGTAGGACTTATTTTATGTAAAATGAGGTGCCACATCCACTGGTGAAAACCTCGATGTCCTATCTTTTATCGTTTAGGAGATCGAGTAAAATGGAGAATAATAGGTATTTGAAAATGTGATATATAAACATTTTATTCGTTTGTACCTTTATCAACTCTTGAGAGTAGACTTATAGGACTTATTTTATGTTAAATGAGGTGCTAAATCCACTGGGGAAAACCGCGATGTCCTATCTTGAACCGTTTAGGAGATCGAGTAAAATGGAGAATAATAGGTATTTGAAAATGTGATATATAAACATTTTATTCGTTTGTACCTTTATCAACTCTTGAGAGTAGACTTATAGGACTTATTTTATGTTAAATGAGGTGCTAAATCCACTGGTAAAAACCGCGATGTGATATCTTAAACCGTTTAGGAGATCGAGTAAAATGGAGAATAATAGATATTTGAAAATGTGATATATAAACATTTTATTCGTTTGTAACTTTATCAACTCTCAAGAGTAGACTTATAGGACTTATTTTATGTAAAATGAGGTGCTAAATCCACTGGTGAAAACCGCGATGTCCTATTTTTAACCGTTTAGGAGATTGAGTAAAATGGAGAATAATAGATATATGAAAATGTGATAAATAAACATTTTATTGTTTGTACTTCTATCAACTCTTAAGAGTAGACTTATAGGACTTATTTTATGTAAAATGAGGTGCTAAATCCACTGGTGAAATTTGCGATGTCCTATCTTGAACCGTTTAGGAGATCGAGTAAAATGGAGAAAAATAGATATTTGAAAATGTGATATATAAACATTTTATTCGTTTGTACCTTTATCAACTCTTGAGAGTAGACTTATAGGACCTATTTAATGTAAAATGAGGTGCTAAATCTACTGGTGAAAACCGCGATGTCCTATCTTGAACCGTTTAGGAGATCGCGTAAAATGGAGAAAAATAGATATTTGAAAATGTGATATATAAACATTTTATTCGTTTTTACCTTTATCAACTCTTGAGAGTAGACTTATGGGACCTATTTTATGTAAAATGAGGTGCCACATCCACTGGTGAAAACCTCGATGTCCTATCTTTAACCGTTTAGGAGAACGAGTAAAATGGAGAATAATAGATATTTGTAAATGTGATATATAAACATTTTATTCGTTTGTTCCTTTATCAACAATTGAGAGTAGACTTAGAGGACATATTTTATGTAAAATGAGGTGCTAAATCCACTGGTGAAAACCACGATGTCCTATCTTTAACCGTTTAGAAGATTGAGTAAAATGGATAATAATAGATATTTGAAAATGTGATATATAAACATTTTATTCGTTTTTACCTTTATCAACTCTTGAGAGTTGACTTATAGGACCTATTTTATGTAAAATGAGGTGCCAAATCCACTGGTGAAAACCTCGATGTCCTATCTTTTACCGTTTAGGAGATCGAGTAAAATGGAGAATAATAGATATGTGAAAATGTGATATATTAACATTTTATTCGTTTGTACCTTGATCAACTCATGAGGGTAGACTTATAGGACCTGTTTTATGTAAAATGAGGTGCTAAATCCACTGGTGAAAACCGCGATGTCCTATCTTTAACCGTTTAGGAGATCGAGTAAAATGGAGAATAATTGAAATTTGAAAATGTGATATATAAACATTTTATTCGTTTTTACCTTTATCAACTCTTGAGAGTAGACTTATGGGACCTATTTTATGTAAAATGAGGTGCCACATCCACTGGTGAAAACCTCGATGTCCTATCTTTAACCGTTTAGGAGAACGAGTAAAATGGAGAATAATAGATATTTGTAAATGTGATATATAAACATTTTATTCGTTTGTTCCTTTATCAACAATTGAGAGTAGACTTATAGGACATATTTTATGTAAAATGAGGTGCTAAATCCACTGGTGAAAACCACGATGTCCTATCTTTAACCGTTTAGAAGATTGAGTAAAATGGATAATAATAGATATTTGAAAATGTGATATATAAACATTTTATTCGTTTTTACCTTTATCAACTCTTGAGAGTTGACTTATAGGACCTATTTTATGTAAAATGAGGTGCCAAATCCACTGGTGAAAACCTCGATGTCCTATCTTTTACCGTTTAGGAGATCGAGTAAAATGGAGAATAATAGATATGTGAAAATGTGATATATTAACATTTTATTCGTTTGTACCTTGATCAACTCATGAGGGTAGACTTATAGGACCTGTTTTATGTAAAATGAGGTGCTAAATCCACTGGTGAAAACCGCGATGTCCTATCTTTAACCGTTTAGGAGATCGAGTAAAATGGAGAATAATTGAAATTTGAAAATGTGATATATAAACATTTTATTCGTTTTTACCTTTATCAACTCTTGAGAGTAGACTTATAAAACCTATTTTATGTAAAATGAGGTGCTAAATCCACTGGTGAAAACCGCGATGTCCTATCTTGAACCGTTTAGGAGATCGCGTAAAATGGAGAAAAATAGATATTTGAAAATGTGATATATAAACATTTTATTCGTTTTTACCTTTATCAACTCTTGAGAGTAGACTTATGGGACCTATTTGATGTATAATGAGGTGCCAAATCCACTGGTGAAAACCGCGATGTCCTATCTTTAACCGTTTAGGAGATCGAGTAAAATGGAGAATAATAGATATTTGAAAATGTGATACATAAACATTTTATTCGTTTTTACCTATATCAACTCTTGAGAGTAGACTTATAGGACTTCTTTTATGTAAAATGGGGTGCTTAAACCACTGATGAAAACCGCGATGTCCTATCTTTAACCGTTTAAGTGATCGAGTAAAATGGAGAATAATAGATATTTGAAAATTTGGTATATAAACATTTTATTCGTTTGTACCTTTATCAACTCTTGAGAGTAGACTTATAGGACTTATTTTATGAAAAATGAGGTGATAAATCCACTGGTGAAATCCGCGATGTCCTATCTTTAACCGTTTAGGAGATCGAGTATAATGGAGAATAATAGATATTTGATAATATGATATATAAACATTTTATTCGTTTTTACCTTTATCAACTCTTAAGAGTACTTATAGGACTTATTTTATGTAAAATGGGGTGCTTAATCCACTGATGAAAACCGCGATGTCCTATCTTTAACCGTTTAGGAGATCGAGTAAAATGGAGAATAATAGATATTTGAAAATGTGATATATAAACATTTTATTCGTTTTTACCTTTATCAACTCTTGAGAGTAGACTTATAGGACTTATTTTATGTAAAATGGGGTGCTTAATCCACTGATGAAAACCGCGATGTCCTATCTTTAACCGTTTAGGAGATCGAGTATAATGGAGAATAATAGATATTTGAAAATGTGATATATAAACATTTTATTCGTTTTTACCTTTATCAACTCTTGAGAGTAGACTTATAGGACTTATTTCATGTAAAATGGGGTGCTTAATCCACTGATGAAAACCGCGATGTATTATCTTTAACCGTTTAGGAGATCGAGTAAAATGGAAAATAATAGATATTTGAAAATGTGATATATAAACATTTTATTCGTTTGTACCTTGATCAACTCTTGAGGCTAGACTTATAGGACTTATTTTATGTAAAATGTGGTGCTAAATCCACTGGTAAAAGCCGACATGTCCTATCTTTAACCGTTTAGGAGATCGAGTAAAATTGAGAATAATAGATATTTGAAAATGTGATATATAAAAATTTTATTCGATTGTACCTTTATCAACTCTTGAGAGTAGACTCATAGGACTTATTTTATGTAAAATGAGGTGCTAAATCCACTGGTGAAAACCGCGATGTCCTATCTTTAACCGTTAAGAAGATGGAGAAAAATGGAGAATAATAGATATTTGAAAATGTGATATATAAACATTTTATTCGTTTGTACCTTTATCAACTCTTGAGAGTAGACTTATAAGACTTATTTTAAGTAAAATGAGGAGCTAAATCCACTGGTGAAATTTGCGATGTCCTATCTTGAACCGTTTAGGAGATCGAGTAAAATGGAGAAAAATAGATATTTGAAAATGTGATATATAAACATTTTATTCGTTTGTACCTTTATCAACTCTTGAGAGTAGACTTATAGGACCTATTTAATGTAAAATGAGGTGCTAAATCTACTGGTGAAAACCGCGATGTCCTATCTTGAACCGTTTAGGAGATCGCGTAAAATGGAGAAAAATTGATATTTGAAAATGTGATATGTAAACATTTTATTCGTTTTTACCTTTATCAACTCTTGAGAGTAGACTTATGGGACCTATTTTATGTAAAATGAGGTGCCAAATCCACTGGTGAAAACCTCGATGTCCTATCTTTAACCGTTTAGGAGATCGAGTAAAATGGAGAATAATAGATATTTGTAAATGTGATATATAAACATTTTATTCGTTTGTACCTTTATCAACAATTGAGAGTAGACTTATAGGACATATTGTATGTAAAATGAGGTGCTAAATCCACTGGTGAAAACCACGATGTCCTATCTTTAACCGTTTAGGAGATTGAGTAAAATGGATAATAATAGATATTTGAAAATGTGATATATAAACATTTTATTCACTTTTACCTTTATCAACTCTTGAGAGTTGACTTATAGGACCTATTTTATGTAAAATGAGGTGCTAAATCCACTGGTGAAAACCGCGATGTCCTATCTTTAACCGTTTAGGAGATCGTGTATAATGGAGGATAATAGATATTTGATAATATGATATATAAATATTTTATTCGTTTGTTTCTTTATCAACTCTTGAGAGTAGATTTATAGGACTTATTTTATGTAAAATAAGGTGCTAAATCCACTGGTAAAAACGGCGATGTCCTATCTTTAACCGTTTAGGAGATCGAGTAAAATAGAAATTAATAGATATTTGAAAATGTGATATATAAACATTTTATTCGTTTGTACCTTTCTCAACTCTTAAGAGTAGACTTATAGGACTTATTTTATGTAAAATGAGGTGCTAAATCGACTGGTGAAAACCGCGATGTCCTATCTTTAACCGTTTAGGAGATTGAGTAAAATGGAGAATAATAGATATTTAAAAATGTGATATATAAATATTTTATTCAGTTGTCAAAAAATGACAGCTGTCAAAAAATCATAGATGTCAAGAATGACAGATGTCTAAAAATGACAGTTGTTATATAACTAATTTTATATAAAATGGTATGCTAAATTGACTGATAACCGCGATGTCCTATCTTTAACCTTTTAGGAGATCGAGTAAAATGGAGAAGAGATATTTGAAAATGTGATATATAAACACTTTATTCGTTTGTACCTTTATTAACTCTTGAGAGTAGACTTATAAGACCTATTATATGTAAAATGAGGTGCTAAATCCACTGGTGAAAACCGCGATGTCCTATCTTTAACCATTTAGGAGATTGAGTAAAATGGAGAATAATAGATATTTAAAAATGTGATATATAAATATTTTATTCAGTTGTCAAAAAATGACAGATGTCAAAAATGACAGCTGTCAAAAAATCATAGATGTCAAGAATGACAGATGTCTAAAAATGACAGTTGTTATATAACTAATTTTATATAAAATGGTATGCTAAATTAACTGATAACCGCGATGTCCTATCTTTAACCGTTTAAGAGATCGAGTAAAATTGATAATAACAGATATTTGAAAATGTGATATATAAACATTTTATCCGTTTGTACCTTTATCAACTCTTGAGAGTAGACTTATAGGAGTTATTTTATGTAAAATGAGGTGCTTAATCCACTGGTGAAAACCGCGATGTCCTATCTTTAACCGTTTAGGAGATCGAGTAAAATAGAAAATAATAGATATTTGATAATGTGATATATAAACATTTTATTCGTTTGTACCTTTATCAACTCTTGAGAGTAGACTTATAAGACTTATTTTAAGTAAAATGAGGTGCTAATTCCACTGGTGAAAACCGCGATGTCCTATCTTTAACCGTTTAGGAGATCGAGTAAAATGGAGAATGATAGATATTTGAAAATGTGATATATAAACATTTTAGTCGTTTGTACCTTTATCAACTCTTGAGAGTAGACTTATAGGACTTATTTTATGTAAAATGAGGTGCTAAATCCACTGGTGAAAACCGCGATGTCCTATTTTTAACCGTTTAGGAGATCGAGTAAAATGGAGAATAATAGATATTTGAATATGTGATATATAAACATTTTATTCGTTTGTACCGTTATCAACTCTTAAGAGTAGATTTATAGGACTTATTTTATGTAAAATGAGGTGCTAAATCCACTGGTGAAAACCGCGATGTCCTATCTTTAACCGTTTAGGAGATCGAGTAAAATGGAGAATATTAGAAATTTGAATATGTGATATATAAACATTTTATTCGTTTTTACCTTTATCAACTCTTGAGAGTAGACTTATAGTGCCTATTTTATGTAAAATGAGGTGCTAAATCCACTGGTGAAAACCGCGATGTCCTATCTTTAACCGTTTAGGAGATCGAGTAAAATGGAAAATAATAGATATTTGAAAATGTGATATATAAACATTTTATTCGTTTTTACCTTTATCAACTCTTGAGAGTAGACTTATAGGACTTATTTTTTGTAAAATGGGGTGCTTAATCATTTGATGAAAACCTTGATGTCCTATCTTTTACCGTTTAGGAGATCGAGTAAAATGGAGAATAATAGATATTTGAAAATGTGATATATTAACATTTTATTCGTTTGTATCTTGATCAACTCATGAGGGTAGACTTATAGGACCTATTTTATGTAAAATGAGGTGCTAAATCCACTGGTGAAAACCGCGATGTCCTATCAATAACCGTTTAGGAGATCGAGTAAAATGGAGAATATTAGAAATTTGAATATGTGATATATAAACATTTTATTCGTTTTTACATTTATCAACTCTTGGGAGTAGACTTATACTACCTATTTTATGTAAAATGAGGTGCTAAATCCACTGGTGAAAACCGCGATGTGATATCTTTAACCGTTTAGGAGATCGAGTAAAATGGAGAATAATAGATATTTGATAATGTGATATATAAACATTTTATTCGTTTGTACCTTAATCAATTCTTGAGAGTTGACTTATAGGACTTATTTTATGTAAAATAAGGTGCTAAATCCACTGGTGAAAACCGCGATGTCCTATCTTTAACCGTTTAGGAGATCGAGTAAAATAGAAATTAATAGATATTTGAAAATGTGATATATAAACATTTTATTCGTTTGTACCTTTCTCAACTCTTAAGAGTAGACTTATAGGACTTATTTTATGTAAAATGAGGTGCTAAATCCACTGGTGAAAACCGTGATGTCCTATCTTGAACCGTTTAGGAGATCGAGTTAAATGGAGAAAAATAGATATTTGAAAATGTGATATATAAACATTTTATTCGTTTGTACCTTTATCAACACTTGAGAGTAGACTTATAAGACCTATTTTATGTAAAATAAGGTGCTAAATCCTCTGGTGAAAACCGCGATGTAATATCTTTAACCGTTTAGGAGATCGAGTAAAATAGAAAATAATAGATTTTTGAAATTGTGGTATATAAACAATTTATTCGTTTGTACCTTTATCAACTCTTGAGAGTAGACTTATAGGACTTATTTTAAGTAAAATGAGGTGCTAAATCCACTGGTTAAAACCGCGATTACCTATCTTTAACCGTTTAGGAGATCGAGTAAAATGAAGAATAATAGATATTTGAAAATGTGATATATAAACATTTTATTCGTTTGTACCTTTATCAACTCTTAAGAGTAGACTTATAGGACTTATTTTATGTAAAATAAGGTGCTAAATCCTCTGGTGAAAACCGCGATGTCCTATCTTTAACCGTTTAGGAGATCGAGTAAAATAGAAAATAATAGATATTTGAAAATGTGATATATAAACAATTTATTCGTTTGTACCTTTATCAACTCTTGAGAGTTGACTTATAGGACATATTTTAAGTAAAATGAGGTGCTAAATCCACTGGTTAAAACCGCGATGTCCTATCTTCAATCGTTTAGGAGATCGAGTAAAATGGAGAATAATAGATATTTGAAAATGTGATATATAAACATTTTATTCGTTTGTACCTTTATCAACTCTTGAGAGGAGACTTATAGGACTTATTTTATGTAAAATGAGGTGCTAAATCCACTGGTGAAAACCGCGATGTCCTATCTTTAACCGTTTAGGAGATCGAGTAAAATGGAGAATATTAGAAATTTAAATATGTGATATATAAACATTTTATTCTTTTTTACCTTTATCAACTCTTGAGAGTAGACTTATAGTACCTATTTTATGTAAAATGAGGTGCTAAATCCACTGGTGAAAACCGCGATGTCCTATCATTAACCGTTTAGGAGATCGAGTAAAATGGAGAATATTAGAAATTTGAATATGTGATATATAAACATTTTATTCGTTTGTACCATTATCAACTCTTAAGAGTAGACTTATAGGACTTTTTTTATGTAAAATGAGGTGCTAAATTCACTGGTGAAAACCGCGATGTTCTATCTTGAACCGTTTAGGAGATCGAGTAAAATGGAGAAAAATAGAAATTTGAAAATGTGATATATAAACATTTTATTCGTTTTTACCTTTATCAACTCTTGAGAGTAGACTTATAGGACCTATTTTATGTAAAATGAGGTTCTAAATCCACTGGTGAACACCGCGATGTCCTATCTTTAACCGTTTAGGAGATTGAGTAAAATGGAGAATAATAGATATTTAAAAATGTGATATATAAATATTTTATTCAGTTGTCAAAAAATGACAGCTGTCAAAAAATCATAGATGTCAAGAATGACAGATGTCTAAAAATGACAGTTGTTATATAACTAATTTTATATAAAATGGTATGCTAAATTGACTGATAACCGCGATGTCCTATCTTTAACCTTTTAGGAGATCGAGTAAAATGGAGAAGAGATATTTGAAAATGTGATATATAAACACTTTATTCGTTTGTACCTTTATTAACTCTTGAGAGTAGACTTATAAGACCTATTATATGTAAAATGAGGTGCTAAATCCACTGGTGAAAACCGCGATGTCCTATCTTTAACCGTTTAGGAGATTGAGTAAAATGGAGAATAATAGATATTTAAAAATGTGATATATAAATATTTTATTCAGTTGTCAAAAAATGACAGATGTCAAAAATGACAGCTGTCAAAAAATCATAGATGTCAAGAATGACAGATGTCTAAAAATGACAGTTGTTAAATAACTAATTTTATATAAAATGGTATGCTAAATTAACTGATAACCGCGATGTCCTATCTTTAACCGTTTAAGAGATCGAGTAAAATTGATAATAACAGATATTTGAAAATGTGATATATAAACATTTTATCCGTTTGTACCTTTATCAACTCTTGAGAGTAGACTTATAGGAGTTATTTTATGTAAAATGAGGTGCTAAATCCACTGGTGAAAACCGCGATGTGATATCTTTAACCGTTTAGGAGATCGAGTAAAATGGAGAATAATAGATATTTGATAATGTGATATATAAACATTTTATTCGTTTGTACCTTAATCAATTCTTGAGAGTAGACTTATAGGACTTATTTTATGTAAAATAAGGTGCTAAATCCACTGGTGAAAACCGCGATGTCCTATCTTTAACCGTTTAGGAGATCGAGTAAAATAGAAATTAATAGATATTTGAAAATGTGATATATAAACATTTTATTCGTTTGTACCTTTCTCAACTCTTAAGAGTAGACTTATAGGACTTATTTTATGTAAAATGAGGTGCTAAATCCACTGGTGAAAACCGTGATGTCCTATCTTGAACCGTTTAGGAGATCGAGTTAAATGGAGAAAAATAGATATTTGAAAATGTGATATATAAACATTTTATTCGTTTGTACCTTTATCAACACTTGAGAGTAGACTTATAAGACCTATTTTATGTAAAATAAGGTGCTAAATCCTCTGGTGAAAACCGCGATGTAATATCTTTAACCGTTTAGGAGATCGAGTAAAATAGAAAATAATAGATTTTTGAAATTGTGGTATATAAACAATTTATTCGTTTGTACCTTTATCAACTCTTGAGAGTAGACTTATAGGACTTATTTTAAGTAAAATGAAGTGCTAAATCCACTGGTTAAAACCGCGATTACCTATCTTTAACCGTTTAGGAGATCGAGTAAAATGAAGAATAATAGATATTTGAAAATGTGATATATAAACATTTTATTCGTTTGTACCTTTATCAACTCTTAAGAGTAGACTTATATGACTTATTTTATGTAAAATAAGGTGCTAAATCCTCTGGTGAAAACCGCGATGTCCTATCTTTAACCGTTTAGGAGATCGAGTAAAATAGAAAATAATAGATATTTGAAAATGTGATATATAAACAATTTATTCGTTTGTACCTTTATCAACTCTTGAGAGTTGACTTATAGGACATATTTTAAGTAAAATGAGGTGCTAAATCCACTGGTTAAAATTGCGATGTCCTATCTTTAACCGTTTAGGAGATCGAGTAAAATGGAGAATAATAGATATTTGAAAATGTGATATATAAACATTTTATTCGTTTGTACCTTTATCAACTCTTGAGAGGAGACTTATAGGACTTATTTTATGTAAAATGAGGTGCTAAATCCACTGGTGAAAACCGCGATGTCCTATCTTTAACCGTTTAGGAGATCGAGTAAAATGGAGAATATTAGAAATTTAAATATGTGATATATAAACATTTTATTCTTTTTTACCTTTATCAACTCTTGAGAGTAGACTTATAGTACCTATTTTATGTAAAATGAGGTGCTAAATCCACTGGTGAAAACCGCGATGTCCTATCATTAACCGTTTAGGAGATCGAGTAAAATGGAGAATATTAGAAATTTGAATATGTGATATATAAACATTTTATTCGTTTGTACCATTATCAACTCTTAAGAGTAGACTTATAGGACTTTTTTTATGTAAAATGAGGTGCTAAATTCACTGGTGAAAACCGCGATGTTCTATCTTGAACCGTTTAGGAGATCGAGTAAAATGGAGAAAAATAGAAATTTGAAAATGTGATATATAAACATTTTATTCGTTTTTACCTTTATCAACTCTTGAGAGTAGACTTATAGGACCTATTTTATGTAAAATGAGGTTCTAAATCCACTGGTGAACACCGCGATGTCCTATCTTTAACCGTTTAGGAGATCGAGTAAAATGGAGAGTAATAGATATTTGATAATGTGATATATAAACATTTTATTCGTTTGTACCTTAATCAACTCTTAAGAGTAGACTTATAGGACTTATTTTAGGTAAAATGAGGTGCTAAATCCACTGGTGAAAACCGCGATGTCCTATTTTTAACCGTTTAGGAGATCGAGTAAAATGGATGATAATAGATATTTGAAAATGTGATATATAAACATTTTATTCGTTTGTACCTTTATCAACTCTTGAGAGTAGACTTAAAGGAGTTATTTTATGTAAAATATAGTGCTAAATCCACTGGTGAAAACCGCGATGTCCTATCTTTAACCGTTTAGGAGATCAAGTAAAATGGAGAATAATAGATATTTGAAAATGTGATATATAAACATTTTAATCTTTTGTACCTTTATCAACTCTTGAGAGTAGACTTATAGGAGTTATTTTATGTAAAATATAATGCTAAATTCACTGGTGAAAACCGCGATGTCCTATCTTTAACCGTTTAGGAGATCGAGTAAAATGGGGAATAATAGATATTTGAAAATGTGATATATAAACATTTTATTCGTTTGTACCATTATCAACTCTTAAGAGTAGACTTATAGGACTTTTTTTATGTAAAATGAGGTGCTAAATTCACTGGTGAAAACCGCGATGTTCTATCTTGAACCGTTTAGGAGATCGAGTAAAATGGAGAAAAATAGAAATTTGAAAATATGATATATAAACATTTTATTCGTTTTTACCTTTATCAACTCTTGAGAGTAGACTTATAGGACTTATTTTTTGTAAAATGGGGTGCTTAATCATTTGATGAAAACCTTGATGTCCTATCTTTTACCGTTTAGGAGATCGAGTAAAATGGAGAATAATAGATATTTGAAAATGTGATATATTAACATTTTATTCGTTTGTATCTTGATCAACTCATGAGGGTAGACTTATAGGACCTATTTTATGTAAAATGAGGTGCTAAATCCACTGGTGAAAACCGCGATGTCCTATCATTAACCGTTTAGGAGATCGAGTAAAATGGAGAATATTAGAAATTTGAATATGTGATATATAAACATTTTATTCGTTTTTACATTTATCAACTCTTGAGAGTAGACTTATACTACCTATTTTATGTAAAATGAGGTGCTAAATCCACTGGTGAAAACCGCGATGTGATATCTTTAATTGTTTAGGAGATCGAGTAAAATGGAGAATAATAGATATTTGATAATGTGATATATAAACATTTTATTCGTTTGTACCTTAATCAATTCTTGAGAGTAGACTTATAGGACTTATTTTATGTAAAATAAGGTGCTAAATCCACTGGTGAAAACCGCGATGTCCTATCTTTAACCGTTTAGGAGATCGAGTAAAATAGAAATTAATAGATATTTGAAAATGTGATATATAAACATTTTATTCGTTTGTACCTTTCTCAACTCTTAAGAGTAGACTTATAGGACTTATTTTATGTAAAATGAGGTGCTAAATCCACTGGTGAAAACCGTGATGTCCTATCTTGAACCGTTTAGGAGATCGAGTTAAATGGAGAAAAATAGATATTTGAAAATGTGATATATAAACATTTTATTCGTTTGTACCTTTATCAACACTTGAGAGTAGACTTATAAGACCTATTTTATGTAAAATAAGGTGCTAAATCCTCTGGTGAATACCGCGATGTAATATCTTTAACCGTTTAGGAGATCGAGTAAAATAGAAAATAATAGATTTTTGAAATTGTGGTATATAAACAATTTATTCGTTTGTACCTTTATCAACTCTTGAGAGTAGACTTATAGGACTTATTTTAAGTAAAATGAGGTGCTAAATCCACTGGTTAAAACCGCGATTACCTATCTTTAACCGTTTAGGAGATCGAGTAAAATGAAGAATAATAGATATTTGAAAATGTGATATATAAACATTTTATTCGTTTGTACCTTTCTCAACTCTTAAGAGTAGACTTATAGGACTTATTTTATGTAAAATGAGGTGCTAAATCCACTGGTGAAAACCGTGATGTCCTATCTTGAACCGTTTAGGAGATCGAGTTAAATGGAGAAAAATAGATATTTGAAAATGTGATATATAAACATTTTATTCGTTTGTACCTTTATCAACACTTGAGAGTAGACTTATAAGACCTATTTTATGTAAAATAAGGTGCTAAATCCTCTGGTGAAAACCGCGATGTAATATCTTTAACCGTTTAGGAGATCGAGTAAAATAGAAAATAATAGATTTTTGAAATTGTGGTATATAAACAATTTATTCGTTTGTACCTTTATCAACTCTTGAGAGTAGACTTATAGGACTTATTTTAAGTAAAATGAGGTGCTAAATCCACTGGTTAAAACCGCGATTACCTATCTTTAACCGTTTAGGAGATCGAGTAAAATGAAGAATAATAGATATTTGAAAATGTGATATATAAACATTTTATTCGTTTGTACCTTTATCAACTCTTAAGAGTAGACTTATAGGACTTATTTTATGTAAAATAAGGTGCTAAATCCTCTGGTGAAAACCGCGATGTCCTATCTTTAACCGTTTAGGAGATCGAGTAAAATAGAAAATAATAGATATTTGAAAATGTGATATATAAACAATTTATTCGTTTGTACCTTTATCAACTCTTGAGAGTAGACTTATAGGAGTTATTTTATGTAAAATATAATGCTAAATTCACTGGTGAAAACCGCGATGTCCTATCTTTAACCGTTTAGGAGATCGAGTAAAATGGGGAATAATAGATATTTGAAAATGTGATATATAAACATTTTATTCGTTTGTACCATTATCAACTCTTAAGAGTAGACTTATAGGACTTTTTTTATGTAAAATGAGGTGCTAAATTCACTGGTGAAAACCGCGATGTTCTATCTTGAACCGTTTAGGAGATCGAGTAAAATGGAGAAAAATAGAAATTTGAAAATATGATATATAAACATTTTATTCGTTTTTACCTTTATCAACTCTTGAGAGTAGACTTATAGGACTTATTTTTTGTAAAATGGGGTGCTTAATCATTTGATGAAAACCTTGATGTCCTATCTTTTACCGTTTAGGAGATCGAGTAAAATGGAGGATAATAGATATTTGATAATGTGATATATAAACATTTTATTCGTTTGTACCTTAATCAATTCTTGAGAGTAGACTTATAGGACTTATTTTATGTAAAATATATATATATATAATCAGTTCATAACGTTCTTCGCCGTCTTCTGATTTCCTGTTTCCATTGCTCTCGGTCATTCCATAGGTACTCGTCTATTCCTTTCGCTCTTATATCTTTGTCGATTCCCTCTCTCCAACTTAATCTCGGCCTGCCTCTCTTTCGTCTTCCCTGCGGTGTCCAGTTTAAAACTTTTTTTGGGATTCTGCTTTCATCCATTCTTTGGACGTGCCCGTACCACCGTAGTTGATTTATTCTGATATCCTCTGATATTTTGTGTGTAACGCCCATAATTTCTTGGATTCTTTCGTTCCTTACCCTATCTAGTCTTGACTTTCCGGCAGCTCTTCGCCAAAAGTCCATTTCCGTTGCCTCTAATGTCTTTAAGGTTTTTTCTTTTAGTGGCCAAACCTCACTTCCATATGTAACAATACTTCTGACAATGCTGTTATAGATTCTATGCTTGTTTTCTTTAGATATGTTTCTATCCCACAGTACACTGTTCAATTGTCTAATGGCTCGTCTTCCCTGGTTATTCCTGTGTTTAATTTCTTCATCTAGATTGCCGTTGTTGGTTATGTGCATCCCGAGATACTTGTATTTTTTACAGTGCTTTATTTCTTGCTGTAGATCTTCCAAAATTAGGTTTTGTTGTTCTCCACCTATACACATGTATTCTGTTTTTTTTAAGTTTACTTCTAGGCCCCACTTTTGGTATTCTTCGATAAGTTTCCGAGTCATGTATTCGAGGTCTTCGTAATCTTGGGCAAGAACTATTTGGTCGTCTGCGAAGCACAATGTGTACAGTATCGCTTCGTTCAGAGGGATTCCCATATTTCCACATTTTCTTTTCCATGATTTCAGCGCTTGCTCTAGATAGATCTTAAACAAGGTCGGAGACATACAGCATCCTTGTTTGAGGCCTTTGCTGACCGTGAATCCTTTTGACACCTCCTGCCCATGTTTTATTTTGCTCGTATTATTTTTATAAAGTTCTTGAACCGCCTTGATTAAGTTTACGCTGATATTTGTCATTTCCAGAGCTTCCCAGAGTTTTTGTTGTGGTACACTGTCGTAAGCTTTTTTAAGATCCACGTAGAGGAGGTGTATTGCTTGGTTTCGTGCCGCTTTTTTCTCTATGAGCTGGGTAATCGTAAAAAGATGATCAATCGTAGATCTACCCGCTCTAAAGCCGGCCTGTTCTTCGGCCTCAGAATCACGGTACTCGCCCTCAATTTTATTTTTAATAATTTTTCCGTACACTCTCGAGATGGTGCCAAGGACTGCTATTCCTCGATAGTTGTCGCAGACGTCTTTATTTCCCTTTTTATGTATGGTAGTGATTATTGATGTTCTCCACTCTTCCGGTATGTTCTCCCCGTTGATACACTTTTGGTACAAGCTGGCTAACTGTGTATATAGTTTGTCGGTTCCATATTTAAGAAGTTCTGGTGGGATATTGCCCGGTCCCGATGATTTTCTATTTTTTAGCGCTTGGCATATTTTTTTTACTTCTTTACCGTCTATTCTAATTGGGGAAGCTATTGCGTTAATGTGAACATTGGGTTGTGTTTGCGGTGATTGTACGTATTCTTCCCTTTCCTCCGCTAATAGTTTTGCGAAGTATTCGTCCCATTTTAGTAAGCTGATCGGTGAGATGATATCTTTATTCTTTTCTTGTCGGAGAGATTTGAGTATTTTCCAGCTTTCGGTGCTTTTGCTACCTCCCAAGTAAGTATTAATTCTGGAGCAGTTTCTTTCCCAGCTTTCATTTTTCTTTGTTGTTATTGTTCTTCGCACGTTTCTCTGAGCTATTCGGTATTCGTTTTTACTTTGGTCCGTTTGTGCGGCTAGATATGCGTTGTATTTATCTCGCTTGATCTTGATTATTTCCTCGATTTCTTCGTCCCACCAGTATGGTTGTCTTTGTTTAGTCTTTTCGTACTTGCCCAGAACTTCTTCTGCAGCACTTTTTAGACATTTTTTTATATATTCGTATTGTTGTCCCACATTATCGAAGTTTTCCCGTATAAGTTTTTCCTCCAGACGTTTTTTGTATAGGGTTTTTGTACTTTCGTGGTTAAAGCTAGCTAGATTATACTTGACTTCCAGAGTTTTTTGTTTTTGATCATCGATGTCTTCTTTTTCCTTAGGTGTTGGGAAGAGCATTATTTTGGCTTTAACTAGGTGGTGGTCGCTTCCGCATGTATTTCCTCTATATGCTCTCACATCTTGAATATTGAGCTTTGTTTTTTGGCGCGTTATCACGTAATCTATGATGGATTTCAAGTTTCTTGTTTGTTGTACCCATGTGATTTTATGTATTTCTCGGTGTTGGAAGAATCCATTAAGGATTTTCAGGTCGTTTTGGTGACATATGTTAATTACCCTATCTCCGTTATCATTTAAAGCATCTTCTCCGAATTGGCCCACTATTTTATCCTTAGCTTTTTTTCCTGTCCTTGCATTTAGGTCTCCTAATAGAAGTATTTCTCTTGAGTTTCCTATTTTTGAGATTTCGTATGCGAGTTGTTCAAAGAACTCTTCTTTATCTCTTACCGGAGCATCTTCGTTTACAGCGTAGGCTCCTATAATGGTGACTTTATATCCACGTAAGTTTAAATTAAGTTTAATAATACGCTGGTGCACTGCTTCCCAGGATGTTATGCATTTTCTTAGGCTCTTTCGAATAAGTATGGACACTCCTTGTTGGGCTCTTTTATCCTTCGATATTCCGGAGAAAAAGTGGTCGTATTCTCCTAAGTTTTCTGAACCATGCCCTTTTTTTTTAGTTTCGGTAAGTACTAATATATCCATCTTTGCTTTTTTTGTTTCCGAAATTACGTCGTTGATTTTTTGGGATAGACCTTGGACGTTCCAAGTACCAATATTCATAGTCCGTTTTCTAAGCTTGAGTCGTCTTCGTTTATCCAATCGTTTCCGAGGCTGGTTACTGAAAGTTTTAACCTTTATGTTGTTTAATAAGTATCGAGGGGTTAGCCCGATGCCTCAACCCCCACCCAGGAGGACCGGAGCTTTGATTTTGGAGTGTCTCTCTCCTAGAACGGTTGCCTTCGCTACGGCTCAAGAGACCCGTCTTCCCTTTCCCCTTTATTTTACCCCTAAAGGTAGGGTTGCCACCTCCGCCGTTTGACTGTCGTTGTGGTCTTCGACCGTAACCCTGGCCAAGGGACCCTCACAGGGTGCTATCAGCCGGGCCAGCTGAGCCCTGGTTTTTTAACGAGGTTGATACTCCTCCCTCTCCTCCTTTCTCATCTCTTGTGTGATGAGACCCCAGGCTTGGAACTGGCGTAGCGGAGTAACGCCAGTTTATGTAAAATAAGGTGCTAAATCCACTGGTGAAAACCGCGATGTCCTATCTTTAACCGTTTAGGAGATCGAGTAAAATAGAAATTAATAGATATTTGAAAATGTGATATATAAACATTTTATTCGTTTGTACCTTTCTCAACTCTTAAGAGTAGACTTATAGGACTTATTTTATGTAAAATGAGGTGCTAAATCCACTGGTGAAAACCGTGATGTCCTATCTTGAACCGTTTAGGAGATCGAGTTAAATGGAGAAAAATAGATATTTGAAAATGTGATATATAAACATTTTATTCGTTTGTACCTTTATCAACACTTGAGAGTAGACTTATAAGACCTATTTTATGTAAAATAAGGTGCTAAATCCTCTGGTGAAAACCGCGATGTAATATCTTTAACCGTTTAGGAGATCGAGTAAAATAGAAAATAATAGATTTTTGAAATTGTGGTATATAAACAATTTATTCGTTTGTACCTTTATCAACTCTTGAGAGTAGACTTATAGGACTTATTTTAAGTAAAATGAGGTGCTAAATCCACTGGTTAAAACCGCGATTACCTATCTTTAACCGTTTAGGAGATCGAGTAAAATGAAGAATAATAGATATTTGAAAATGTGATATATAAACATTTTATTCGTTTGTACCTTTATCAACTCTTAAGAGTAGACTTATAGGACTTATTTTATGTAAAATAAGGTGCTAAATCCTCTGGTGAAAACCGCGATGTCCTATCTTTAACCGTTTAGGAGATCGAGTAAAATAGAAAATAATAGATATTTGAAAATGTGATATATAAACAATTTATTCGTTTGTACCTTTATCAACTCTTGAGAGTTGACTTATAGGACATATTTTAAGTAAAATGAGGTGCTAAATCCACTGGTTAAAACCGCGATGTCCTATCTTTAACCGTTTAGGAGATCGAGTAAAATGGAGAATAATAGATATTTGAAAATGTGATATATAAACATTTTATTCGTTTGTACCTTTATCAACTCTTGAGAGGAGACTTATAGGACTTATTTTATGTAAAATGAGGTGCTAAATCCACTGGTGAAAACCGCGATGTCCTATCTTTAACCGTTTAGGAGATCGAGTAAAATGGAGAATATTAGAAATTTAAATATGTGATATATAAACATTTTATTCTTTTTTACCTTTATCAACTCTTGAGAGTAGACTTATAGTACCTATTTTATGTAAAATGAGGTGCTAAATCCACTGGTGAAAACCGCGATGTCCTATCATTAACCGTTTAGGAGATCGAGTAAAATGGAGAATATTAGAAATTTGAATATGTGATATATAAACATTTTATTCGTTTGTACCATTATCAACTCTTAAGAGTAGACTTATAGGACTTTTTTTATGTAAAATGAGGTGCTAAATTCACTGGTGAAAACCGCGATGTTCTATCTTGAACCGTTTAGGAGATCGAGTAAAATGGAGAAAAATAGAAATTTGAAAATGTGATATATAAACATTTTATTCGTTTTTACCTTTATCAACTCTTGAGAGTAGACTTATAGGACCTATTTTATGTAAAATGAGGTTCTAAATTCACTGGTGAACACCGCGATGTCCTATCTTTAACCGTTTAGGAGATCGAGTAAAATGGAGAGTAATAGATATTTGATAATGTGATATATAAACATTTTATTCGTTTGTACCTTAATCAACTCTTAAGAGTAGACTTATAGGACTTATTTTAGGTAAAATGAGGTGCTAAATCCACTGGTGAAAACCGCGATGTCCTATTTTTAACCGTTTAGGAGATCGAGTAAAATGGATGATAATAGATATTTGAAAATGTGATATATAAACATTTTATTCGTTTGTACCTTTATCAACTCTTGAGAGTAGACTTAAAGGAGTTATTTTATGTAAAATATAGTGCTAAATCCACTGGTGAAAACCGCGATGTCCTATCTTTAACCGTTTAGGAGACCAAGTAAAATGGAGAATAATAGATATTTGAAAATGTGATATATAAACATTTTAATCTTTTGTACCTTTATCAACTCTTGAGAGTAGACTTATAGGAGTTTTTTTATGTAAAATATAATGCTAAATTCACTGGTGAAAACCGCGATGTCCTATCTTTAACCGTTTAGGAGATCGAGTAAAATGGGGAATAATAGATATTTGAAAATGTGATATATAAACATTTTATTCGTTTGTACCATTATCAACTCTTAAGAGTAGACTTATAGGACTTTTTTTATGTAAAATGAGGTGCTAAATTCACTGGTGAAAACCGCGATGTTCTATCTTGAACCGTTTAGGAGATCGAGTAAAATGGAGAAAAATAGAAATTTGAAAGTATGATATATAAACATTTTATTCGTTTTTACCTTTATCAACTCTTGAGAGTAGACTTATAGGACTTATTTTTTGTAAAATGGGGTGCTTAATCATTTGATGAAAACCTTGATGTCCTATCTTTTACCGTTTAGGAGATCGAGTAAAATGGAGGATAATAGATATTTGATAATGTGATATATAAACATTTTATTCGTTTGTACCTTAATCAATTCTTGAGAGTAGACTTATAGGACTTATTTTATGTAAAATAAGGTGCTAAATCCACTGGTGAAAACCGCGATGTCCTATCTTTAACCGTTTAGGAGATCGAGTAAAATAGAAATTAATAGATATTTGAAAATGTGATATATAAACATTTTATTCGTTTGTACCTTTCTCAACTCTTAAGAGTAGACTTATAGGACTTATTTTATGTAAAATGAGGTGCTAAATCCACTGGTGAAAACCGTGATGTCCTATCTTGAACCGTTTAGGAGATCGAGTTAAATGGAGAAAAATAGATATTTGAAAATGTGATATATAAACATTTTATTCGTTTGTACCTTTATCAACACTTGAGAGTAGACTTATAAGACCTATTTTATGTAAAATAAGGTGCTAAATCCTCTGGTGAAAACCGCGATGTAATATCTTTAACCGTTTAGGAGATCGAGTAAAATAGAAAATAATAGATTTTTGAAATTGTGGTATATAAACAATTTATTCGTTTGTACCTTTATCAACTCTTGAGAGTAGACTTATAGGACTTATTTTAAGTAAAATGAGGTGCTAAATCCACTGGTTAAAACCGCGATTACCTATCTTTAACCGTTTAGGAGATCGAGTAAAATGAAGAATAATAGATATTTGAAAATGTGATATATAAACATTTTATTCGTTTGTACCTTTATCAACTCTTAAGAGTAGACTTATAGGACTTATTTTATGTAAAATAAGGTGCTAAATCCACAGGTGAAAACCGCGATGTCCTATTTTTAAATGTTTAGGAGATCGAGTAAAATGGAGAATAATAGATATTTGATAATGTGATATATAAACATTTTATTCGTTTGTACCTTAATCAATTCTTGAGAGTAGACTTATAGGACTTATTTTATGTAAAATAAGGTGCTAAATCCTCTGGTAAAAACCGCGATGTCCTATCTTTAACCGTTTAGGAGATCGAGTAAAATAGAAAATAATAGATATTTGAAAATGTGATATATAAACAATTTATTCGTTTGTACCTTTATCAACTCTTGAGAGTTGACTTATAGGACATATTTTAAGTAAAATGAGGTGCTAAATCCACTGGTTAAAACCGCGATGTTCTATCTTTAACCGTTTAGGAGATCGAGTAAAATGGAGAATAATAGATATTTGAAAATGTGATATATAAACATTTTATTCGTTTGTACCTTTATCAAATCTTGAGAGGAGACTTATAGGACTTATTTTATGTAAAATGAGGTGCTAAATCCACTGGTGAAAACCGCGATGTCCTATCTTTAACCGTTTAGGAGATCGAGTAAAATGGAGAATATTAGAAATTTAAATATGTGATATATAAACATTTTATTCTTTTTTACCTTTATCAACTCTTGAGAGTAGACTTATAGTACCTATTTTATGTAAAATGAGGTGCTAAATCCACTGGTGAAAACCGCGATGTCCTATCATTAACCGTTTAGGAGATCGAGTAAAATGGAGAATATTAGAAATTTGAATATGTGATATATAAACATTTTATTCGTTTGTGCCTTTATCAACAATTGAGAGTAGACTTATAGGACCTATTTTATGTAAAATGAGGTTCTAAATCCACTGGTGAACACCGCGATGTCCTATCTTTAACCGTTTAGGAGATCGAGTAAAATGGAGAGTAATAGATATTTGATAATGTGATATATAAACATTTTATTCGTTTGTACCTTAATCAACTCTTAAGAGTAGACTTATAGGACTTATTTTAGGTAAAATGAGGTGCTAAATCCACTGGTGAAAGCCGCGATGTCCTATTTTTAACCGTTTAGGAGATCGAGTAAAATGGATGATAATAGATATTTGAAAATGTGATATATAAACATTTTATTCGTTTGTACCTTTATCAACTCTTGAGAGTAGACTTAAAGGAGTTAATTTATGTAAAATATAGTGCTAAATCCACTGGTGAAAACCGCGATGTCCTATCTTTAACCGTTTAGGAGATCAAGTAAAATGGAGAATAATAGATATTTGAAAATGTGATATATAAACATTTTAATCTTTTGTACCTTTATCAACTCTTGAGAGTAGACTTATAGGAGTTATTTTATGTAAAATATAATGCTAAATTCACTGGTGAAAACCGCGATGTCCTATCTTTAACCGTTTAGGAGATCGAGTAAAATGGGGAATAATAGATATTTGAAAATGTGATATATAAACATTTTATTCGTTTGTACCATTATCAACTCTTAAGAGTAGACTTATAGGACTTTTTTTATGTAAAATGAGGTGCTAAATTCACTGGTGAAAACCGCGATGTTCTATCTTGAACCGTTTAGGAGATCGAGTAAAATGGAGAAAAATAGAAATTTGAAAATATGATATATAAACATTTTATTCGTTTTTACCTTTATCAACTCTTGAGAGTAGACTTATAGGACCTATTTTATGTAAAATGAGGTGCTAAATCCACTGGTGAAAACCTCGATGTCCTATCTTTAACCGTTTAGGAGATCGAGTAAAATGGAGAATAATAGATATTTGAAAATGTGATGTATAAACATTTTATTCGTTTGTACCTTTATCAACATTTGAGAGTAGACTTATAGGACCTACTTTAAGTAAAATGAGGTGCTAAATCCACTGGTGAAAACCACGATGTCCTATCTTTAACCGTTTAGGAGATCGAGTAAAATGGAGAATAATAGATATTTGAAAATGTGATATATAAACATTTTATTCGTTTTTACCTTTATCAACTCTTGAGAATAGACTTATAGGACTTATTTTATGTAAAATGGGATGCTTAATCCACTGATGAAAACCGCGATGTCCTATCTTTAACCGTTTAGGAGATGGAGTAAAATAGAGAATAATAGATATTTGAAAATGTGATATATAAACATTTTATTCGTTTGTACCTTTATCAACTCTTAATAGTAGACTTATAGGACTTATTTTATGTAAAATGAGGTGCTAAATCCACTGGTGAAAACCGCGATGTCCTATTTTTAACCGTTTAGGAGATCGAGTAAAATGGATGATAGTAGATATTTGAAAATGTGATATATAAACATTTTATTCGTTTGTACCTTTATCAACTCTTAATAGTAGACTTATAGGACTTATTTTATGTAAAATGAGGTGCTAAATCCACTGGTGAAAACCGCGATGTCCTATTTTTAACCGTTTAGGAGATCGAGTAAAATGGATGATAGTAGATATTTGAAAATGTGATATATAAACTTTTTATTCGTTTGTACCTTTATCAACTCTTGAGAGTAGACTTATAGGACTTATTTTATGTAAAATAAGGTGCTAAATCCACTGGTACAAACCGCGATGTCCTATTTTTAACCGTTTGGGAGATCGAGCAAAATAGAAAATAATAGATATTTGAAAATGTGATATATAAACATTTTATTCACTTATAGGACTTATTTTATGTAAAATGAGGTGCTAAATCCACTAGTGAAAACCGCGATGTCCTATCTTTAACCGTTGAGGAGATCGAGTAAAATAGAAAATAATAGATATTTGAAAATGTGATATATAAACATTTTATTCGTTTGTACCTTTATCAACTCTTGAGAGTAGACTTATAGGACTTATTTTATGTAAAATGAGGTGCTAAATCCACTGGTGAAAACCGCGATGTCCTATTTTTAACCGTTTAGGAGATCGAGTAAAATGGAGAATAATAGATATTTGAATATGTGATATATAAACATTTTATTCGTTTGTGCCTTTATCAACAATTGAGAGTAGACTTATAGGACCTATTTTATGTAAAATGAGGTGCTAAATCCACTGGTGAAAACCGCGATGTCCTATCTTGAACCGTTTAGGAGATCGCGTAAAATGGAGAAAAATAGGTATTTGAAAATGTGATATATAAACATTTTATTCGTTTTTACCTTTATCAACTCTTGAGAGTAGACTTATGGGACCTATTTTATGTATAATGAGGTGCCAAATCCACTGGTGAAAACCGCGATGTCCTATCTTTAACCGTTTAGGAGATCGAGTAAAATGGAGAATAATAGATATTTGAAAATGTGATATATAAACATTTTATTCGTTTTTACCTTTATCAACTCTTGAGAGTAGACTTATAGGACTTCTTTTATGTAAAATGGGGTGCTTAAACCACTGATGAAAACCGCGATGTCCTATCTTAAACCGTTTAGGTGATCGAGTAAAATGGAGAATAATAGATATTTGAAAATGTGGTATATAAACATTTTATTCGTTTGTACCTTTATCAACTCTTGAGGGTAGACTTATAGGACTTAATTTATGTAAAATGAGGTGCTAAATCCACTGGTAAAAACCGCGATGTCCTATCTTTAACCGTTTAGGAGATCGAGTATAATGGAGAATAATAGATATTTGAAAATGTTGTATATAAACATTTTACTCGTTTGTACCTTGATCAACTCTTGAGGGTAGACTTATAGGACTTATTTTATGTGAAATGAGGTGCTTAATCCACTGGTGAAAACCGCGATGTCCTATCTTTAACCGTTTAGGAGATCGAGTATAATGGAGAATAATAGATATTTGATAATATGATATATAAACATTTTATTCGTTTTTACCTTTATCAACTCTTGGGAGTAGACTTATAGGACTTATTTTATGTAAAATGGGGTGCCTAATCCACTGATGAAAACCGCGATGTCCTATCTTTAACCGTTTAGGAGATCGAGTAAAATGGAGAATAATAGATATTTGAAAATGTGATATATAAACATTTTATTCGTTTTTACCTTTATCAACACTTGAGAGTAGACTTATAGGACTTATTTTATGTTAAATGAGGTGCTAAATCCACTGGGGAAAACTGCGATGTCCTATCTCGAACCGTTTAGGAGATCGAGCAAAATGTAGAATAATAGATATTTGAAAATGTGGTATATAAACATTTTATTCGTTTGTACCTTGATCAACTCTTGAGAGTAGACTTATAGGACTTATTTTATGTTAAATGAGGTGCTAAATCCACTGGGGAAAACCGCGATGTCCTATCTTTAACCGTTTAGGAGATCAAGTAAAATGGAGAATAATAGATATTTGAAAATGTGATATATTAACATTTTATTCGTTTGTACCTTGATCAACTCATGAGGGTAGACTTATAGGACCTGTTTTATGTAAAATGAGGTGCTAAATCCACTGGTGAAAACCGCGATGTCCTATCTTTAACCGTTTAGGAGATCGAGTAAAATGGATGATAATAGATATTTGAAAATGTGATATATAAACATTTTATTCGTTTTTACCTTTATCAACTCTTGAGAGTTGACTTATAGGACCTATTTTATGTAAAATGAGGTGCCAAATCCACTGGTGAAAACCTCGATGTCCTATCTTTTACCGTTTAGGAGATCGAGTAAAATGGAGAATAATAGATATGTGAAAATGTGATATATTAACATTTTATTCGTTTGTACCTTGATCAACTCATGAGGGTAGACTTATAGGACCTGTTTTATGTAAAATGAGGTGCTAAATCCACTGGTGAAAACCGCGATGTCCTATCTTTAACCGTTTAGGAGATCGAGTAAAATGGATGATAATAGATATTTGAAAATGTGATATATAAACATTTTATTCGTTTGTACCTTTATCAACTCTTGAGAGTAGACTTAAAGGAGTTAATTTATGTAAAATATAGTGCTAAATCCACTGGTGAAAACCGCGATGTCCTATCTTTAACCGTTTAGGAGATCAAGTAAAATGGAGAATAATAGATATTTGAAAATGTGATATATAAACATTTTAATCTTTTGTACCTTTATCAACTCTTGAGAGTAGACTTATAAAAGTTATTTTATGTAAAATATAATGCTAAATTCACTGGTGAAAACCGCGATGTCCTATCTTTAACCGTTTAGGAGATCGAGTAAAATGGGGAATAATAGATATTTGAAAATGTGATATATAAACATTTTATTCGTTTGTACCTTTATCAACTCTTGAGAGTAGACTTAAAGGAGTTATTTTATGTAAAATATAGTGCTAAATCCACTGGTGAAAACCGCGATGTCCTATCTTTAACCGTTTAGGAGATCGAGTAAAATGGAGAATAATAGATATGTGAAAATGTGATATATAAACATTTTATTCGTTTGTACCTTTATCAACTCTTGAGAGTAGACTTAAAGGAGTTATTTTATGTAAAATATAGTGCTAAATCCACTGGTGAAAACCGCGATGTCCTATCATTAACCGTTTAGGAGATCGAGTAAAATGGAGAATAATAGATATGTGAAAATGTGATATATAAACATTTTATTCGTTTGTACCTTTATCAACTCTTGAGAGTAGACTTAAAGGAGTTATTTTATGTAAAATATAGTGCTAAATCCACTGGTGAAAACCGCGATGTCCTATCATTAACCGTTTAGGAGATCGAGTAAAATGGAGAAAAATAGAAATTTGAAAATGTGATATATAAACATTTTATTCGTTTTTACCTTTATCAACTCTTGAGAGTAGACTTATAGGACCTATTTTATGTAAAATGAGGTTCTAAATCCACTGGTGAACACCGCGATGTCCTATCTTTAACCGTTTAGGAGATCGAGTAAAATGGAGAGTAATAGATATTTGATAATGTGATATATAAACATTTTATTCGTTTGTACCTTAATCAACTCTTAAGAGTAGACTTATAGGACTTATTTTAGGTAAAATGAGGTGCTAAATCCACTGGTGAAAACCGCGATGTCCTATTTTTAACCGTTTAGGAGATCGAGTAAAATGGATGATAATAGATATTTGAAAATGTGATATATAAACATTTTATTCGTTTGTACCTTTATCAACTCTTGAGAGTAGACTTAAAGGAGTTATTTTATGTAAAATATAGTGCTAAATCCACTGGTGAAAACCGCGATGTCCTATCTTTAACCGTTTAGGAGATCAAGTAAAATGGAGAATAATAGATATTTGAAAATGTGATATAAAAACATTTTAATCTTTTGTACCTTTATCAACTCTTGAGAGTAGACTTATAGGAGTTATTTTATGTAAAATATAATGCTAAATTCACTGGTGAAAACCGCGATGTCCTATCTTTAACCGTTTAGGAGATCGAGTAAAATGGGGAATAATAGATATTTGAAAATGTGATATATAAACATTTTATTCGTTTGTACCATTATCAACTCTTAAGAGTAGACTTATAGGACTTTTTTTATGTAAAATGAGGTGCTAAATTCACTGGTGAAAACCGCGATGTTCTATCTTGAACCGTTTAGGAGATCGAGTAAAATGGAGAAAAATAGAAATTTGAAAATATGATATATAAACATTTTATTCGTTTTTACCTTTATCAACTCTTGAGAGTAGACTTATAGGACTTATTTTTTGTAAAATGGGGTGCTTAATCATTTGATGAAAACCTTGATGTCCTATCTTTTACCGTTTAGGAGATCGAGTAAAATGGAGGATAATAGATATTTGATAATGTGATATATAAACATTTTATTCGTTTGTACCTTAATCAATTCTTGAGAGTAGACTTAAAGGAGTTATTTTATGTAAAATATAGTGCTAAATCCACTGGTGAAAACCGCGATGTCCTATCTTTAACCGTTTAGGAGATCGAGTAAAATGGGGAATAATAGATATTTGAAAATGTGATATATAAACATTTTATTCGTTTGTACCTTTATCAACTCTTGAGAGTAGACTTAAAGGAGTTATTTTATGTAAAATATAGTGCTAAATCCACTGGTGAAAACCGCGATGTCCTATCTTTAACCGTTTAGGAGATCGAGTAAAATGGAGAATAATAGATATGTGAAAATGTGATATATAAACATTTTATTCGTTTGTACCTTTATCAACTCTTGAGAGTAGACTTAAAGGAGTTATTTTATGTAAAATATAGTGCTAAATCCACTGGTGAAAACCGCGATGTCCTATCATTAACCGTTTAGGAGATCGAGTAAAATGGAGAATAATAGATATGTGAAAATGTGATATATAAACATTTTATTCGTTTGTACCTTTATCAACTCTTGAGAGTAGACTTAAAGGAGTTATTTTATGTAAAATATAGTGCTAAATCCACTGGTGAAAACCGCGATGTCCTATCATTAACCGTTTAGGAGATCGAGTAAAATGGAGAAAAATAGAAATTTGAAAATGTGATATATAAACATTTTATTCGTTTTTACCTTTATCAACTCTTGAGAGTAGACTTATAGGACCTATTTTATGTAAAATGAGGTTCTAAATCCACTGGTGAACACCGCGATGTCCTATCTTTAACCGTTTAGGAGATCGAGTAAAATGGAGAGTAATAGATATTTGATAATGTGATATATAAACATTTTATTCGTTTGTACCTTAATCAACTCTTAAGAGTAGACTTATAGGACTTATTTTAGGTAAAATGAGGTGCTAAATCCACTGGTGAAAACCGCGATGTCCTATTTTTAACCGTTTAGGAGATCGAGTAAAATGGATGATAATAGATATTTGAAAATGTGATATATAAACATTTTATTCGTTTGTACCTTTATCAACTCTTGAGAGTAGACTTAAAGGAGTTATTTTATGTAAAATATAGTGCTAAATCCACTGGTGAAAACCGCGATGTCCTATCTTTAACCGTTTAGGAGATCAAGTAAAATGGAGAATAATAGATATTTGAAAATGTGATATATAAACATTTTAATCTTTTGTACCTTTATCAACTCTTGAGAGTAGACTTATAGGAGTTATTTTATGTAAAATATAATGCTAAATTCACTGGTGAAAACCGCGATGTCCTATCTTTAACCGTTTAGGAGATCGAGTAAAATGGGGAATAATAGATATTTGAAAATGTGATATATAAACATTTTATTCGTTTGTACCATTATCAACTCTTAAGAGTAGACTTATAGGACTTTTTTTATGTAAAATGAGGTGCTAAATTCACTGGTGAAAACCGCGATGTTCTATCTTGAACCGTTTAGGAGATCGAGTAAAATGGAGAAAAATAGAAATTTGAAAATATGATATATAAACATTTTATTCGTTTGTACCTTTATCAACTCTTGAGAGTAGACTTATAGGACTTATTTTAAGTAAAATGAGGTGCTAAATCCACTGGTTAAAACCGCGATTACCTATCTTTAACCGTTTAGGAGATCGAGTAAAATGAAGAATAATAGATATTTGAAAATGTGATATATAAACATTTTATTCGTTTGTACCTTTATCAACTCTTAAGAGTAGACTTATAAGACTTATTTTATGTAAAATAAGGTGCTAAATCCTCTGGTGAAAACCGCGATGTCCTATCTTTAACCGTTTAGGAGATCGAGTAAAATAGAAAATAATAGATATTTGAAAATGTGATATATAAACAATTTATTCGTTTGTACCTTTATCAACTCTTGAGAGTAGACTTATAGGAGTTATTTTATGTAAAATATAATGCTAAATTCACTGGTGAAAACCGCGATGTCCTATCTTTAACCGTTTAGGAGATCGAGTAAAATGGGGAATAATAGATATTTGAAAATGTGATATATAAACATTTTATTCGTTTGTACCATTATCAACTCTTAAGAGTAGACTTATAGGACTTTTTTTATGTAAAATGAGGTGCTAAATTCACTGGTGAAAACCGCGATGTTCTATCTTGAACCGTTTAGGAGATCGAGTAAAATGGAGAAAAATAGAAATTTGAAAATATGATATATAAACATTTTATTCGTTTTTACCTTTATCAACTCTTGAGAGTAGACTTATAGGACTTATTTTTTGTAAAATGGGGTGCTTAATCATTTGATGAAAACCTTGATGTCCTATCTTTTACCGTTTAGGAGATCGAGTAAAATGGAGGATAATAGATATTTGATAATGTGATATATAAACATTTTATTCGTTTGTACCTTAATCAATTCTTGAGAGTAGACTTATAGGACTTATTTTATGTAAAATGAGGTGCTAAATCCACTGGTTAAAACCGCGATTACCTTTCTTTAACCGTTTAGGAGATCGAGTAAAATGAAGAATAATAGATATTTGAAAATGTGATATATAAACATTTTATTCGTTTGTACCTTTCTCAACTCTTAAGAGTAGACTTATAGGACTTATTTTATGTAAAATGAGGTGCTAAATCCACTGGTGAAAACCGTGATGTCCTATCTTGAACCGTTTAGGAGATCGAGTTAAATGGAGAAAAATAGATATTTGAAAATGTGATATATAAACATTTTATTCGTTTGTACCTTTATCAACACTTGAGAGTAGACTTATAAGACCTATTTTATGTAAAATAAGGTGCTAAATCCTCTGGTGAAAACCGCGATGTAATATCTTTAACCGTTTAGGAGATCGAGTAAAATAGAAAATAATAGATTTTTGAAATTGTGGTATATAAACAATTTATTCGTTTGTACCTTTATCAACTCTTGAGAGTAGACTTATAGGACTTATTTTAAGTAAAATGAGGTGCTAAATCCACTGGTTAAAACCGCGATTACCTTTCTTTAACCGTTTAGGAGATCGAGTAAAATGAAGAATAATAGATATTTGAAAATGTGATATATAAACATTTTATTCGTTTGTACCTTTATCAACTCTTAAGAGTAGACTTATAGGACTTATTTTATGTAAAATAAGGTGCTAAATCCTCTGGTGAAAACCGCGATGTCCTATCTTTAACCGTTTAGGAGATCGAGTAAAATAGAAAATAATAGATATTTGAAAATGTGATATATAAACAATTTATTCGTTTGTACCTTTATCAACTCTTGAGAGTTGACTTATAGGACATATTTTAAGTAAAATGAGGTGCTAAATCCACTGGTTAAAACCGCGATGTCCTATCTTTAACCGTTTAGGAGATCGAGTAAAATGGAGAATAATAGATATTTGAAAATGTGATATATAAACATTTTATTCGTTTGTACCTTTATCAACTCTTGAGAGGAGACTTATAGGACTTATTTTATGTAAAATGAGGTGCTGAATCCACTGGTGAAAACCGCGATGTCCTATCTTTAACCGTTTAGGAGATCGAGTAAAATGGAGAATATTAGAAATTTAAATATGTGATATATAAACATTTTATTCTTTTTTACCTTTATCAACTCTTGAGAGTAGACTTATAGTACCTATTTTATGTAAAATGAGGTGCTAAATCCACTGGTGAAAACCGCGATGTCCTATCATTAACCGTTTAGGAGATCGAGTAAAATGGAGAATATTAGAAATTTGAATATGTGATATATAAACATTTTATTCGTTTGTACCATTATCAACTCTTAAGAGTAGACTTATAGGACTTTTTTTATGTAAAATGAGGTGCTAAATTCACTGGTGAAAACCGCGATGTTCTATCTTGAACCGTTTAGGAGATCGAGTAAAATGGAGAAAAATAGAAATTTGAAAATGTGATATATAAACATTTTATTCGTTTTTACCTTTATCAACTCTTGAGAGTAGACTTATAGGACCTATTTTATGTAAAATGAGGTTCTAAATCCACTGGTGAACACCGCGATGTCCTATCTTTAACCGTTTAGGAGATCGAGTAAAATGGAGAGTAATAGATATTTGATAATGTGATATATAAACATTTTATTCGTTTGTACCTTAATCAACTCTTAAGAGTAGACTTATAGGACTTATTTTAGGTAAAATGAGGTGCTAAATCCACTGGTGAAAACCGCGATGTCCTATTTTTAACCGTTTAGGAGATCGAGTAAAATGGATGATAATAGATATTTGAAAATGTGATATATAAACATTTTATTCGTTTGTACCTTTATCAACTCTTGAGAGTAGACTTAAAGGAGTTATTTTATGTAAAATATAGTGCTAAATCCACTGGTGAAAACCGCGATGTCCTATCTTTAACCGTTTAGGAGATCAAGTAAAATGGAGAATAATAGATATTTGAAAATGTGATATATAAACATTTTAATCTTTTGTACCTTTATCAACTCTTGAGAGTAGACTTATAGGAGTTATTTTATGTAAAATATAATGCTAAATTCACTGGTGAAAACCGCGATGTCCTATCTTTAACCGTTTAGGAGATCGAGTAAAATGGGGAATAATAGATATTTGAAAATGTGATATATAAACATTTTATTCGTTTGTACCATTATCAACTCTTAAGAGTAGACTTATAGGACTTTTTTTATGTAAAATGAGGTGCTAAATTCACTGGTGAAAACCGCGATGTTCTATCTTGAACCGTTTAGGAGATCGAGTAAAATGGAGAAAAATAGAAATTTGAAAATATGATATATAAACATTTTATTCGTTTTTACCTTTATCAACTCTTGAGAGTAGACTTATAGGACTTATTTTTTGTAAAATGGGGTGCTTAATCATTTGATGAAAACCTTGATGTCCTATCTTTTACCGTTTAGGAGATCGAGTAAAATGGAGGATAATAGATATTTGATAATGTGATATATAAACATTTTATTCGTTTGTACCTTAATCAATTCTTGAGAGTAGACTTATAGGACTTATTTTATGTAAAATAAGGTGCTAAATCCACTGGTGAAAACCGCGATGTCCTATCTTTAACCGTTTAGGAGATCGAGTAAAATAGAAATTAATAGATATTTGAAAATGTGATATATAAACATTTTATTCGTTTGTACCTTTCTCAACTCTTAAGAGTAGACTTATAGGACTTATTTTATGTAAAATGAGGTGCTAAATCCACTGGTGAAAACCGTGATGTCCTATCTTGAACCGTTTAGGAGATCGAGTTAAATGGAGAAAAATAGATATTTGAAAATGTGATATATAAACATTTTATTCGTTTGTACCTTTATCAACACTTGAGAGTAGACTTATAAGACCTATTTTATGTAAAATAAGGTGCTAAATCCTCTGGTGAAAACCGCGATGTAATATCTTTAACCGTTTAGGAGATCGAGTAAAATAGAAAATAATAGATTTTTGAAATTGTGGTATATAAACAATTTATTCGTTTGTACCTTTATCAACTCTTGAGAGTAGACTTATAGGACTTATTTTAAGTAAAATGAGGTGCTAAATCCACTGGTTAAAACCGCGATTACCTATCTTTAACCGTTTAGGAGATCGAGTAAAATGAAGAATAATAGATATTTGAAAATGTGATATATAAACATTTTATTCGTTTGTACCTTTATCAACTCTTAAGAGTAGACTTATAAGACTTATTTTATGTAAAATAAGGTGCTAAATCCACAGGTGAAAACCGCGATGTCCTATTTTTAAATGTTTAGGAGATCGAGTAAAATGGAGAATAATAGATATTTGATAATGTGATATATAAACATTTTATTCGTTTGTACCTTAATCAATTCTTGAGAGTAGACTTATAGGACTTATTTTATGTAAAATAAGGTGCTAAATCCTCTGGTAAAAACCGCGATGTCCTATCTTTAACCGTTTAGGAGATCGAGTAAAATAGAAAATAATAGATATTTGAAAATGTGATATATAAACAATTTATTCGTTTGTACCTTTATCAACTCTTGAGAGTTGACTTATAGGACATATTTTAAGTAAAATGAGGTGCTAAATCCACTGGTTAAAACCGCGATGTTCTATCTTTAACCGTTTAGGAGATCGAGTAAAATGGAGAATAATAGATATTTGAAAATGTGATATATAAACATTTTATTCGTTTGTACCTTTATCAACTCTTGAGAGGAGACTTATAGGACTTATTTTATGTAAAATGAGGTGCTAAATCCACTGGTGAAAACCGCGATGTGATATCTTTAACCGTTTAGGAGATCGAGAAAAATGGAGAATATTAGAAATTTAAATATGTGATATATAAACATTTTATTCTTTTTTACCTTTATCAACTCTTGAGAGTAGACTTATAGTACCTATTTTATGTAAAATGAGGTGCTAAATCCACTGGTGAAAACCGCGATGTCCTATCATTAACCGTTTAGGAGATCGAGTAAAATGGAGAATATTAGAAATTTGAATATGTGATATATAAACATTTTATTCGTTTGTACCATTATCAACTCTTAAGAGTAGACTTATAGGACTTTTTTTATGTAAAATGAGGTGCTAAATTCACTGGTGAAAACCGCGATGTTCTATCTTGAACCGTTTAGGAGATCGAGTAAAATGGAGAAAAATAGAAATTTGAAAATGTGATATATAAACATTTTATTCGTTTTTACCTTTATCAACTCTTGAGAGTAGACTTATAGGTCCTATTTTATGTAAAATAAGGTTCTAAATCCACTGGTGAACACCGCGATGTCCTATCTTTACCCGTTTAGGAGATCGAGTAAAATGGAGAGTAATAGATATTTGATAATGTGATATATAAACATTTTATTCGTTTGTACCTTAATCAACTCTTAAGAGTAGACTTATAGGACTTATTTTAGGTAAAATGAGGTGCTAAATCCACTGGTGAAAGCCGCGATGTCCTATTTTTAACCGTTTAGGAGATCGAGTAAAATGGATGATAATAGATATTTGAAAATGTGATATATAAACATTTTATTCGTTTGTACCTTTATCAACTCTTGAGAGTAGACTTAAAGGAGTTAATTTATGTAAAATATAGTGCTAAATCCACTGGTGAAAACCGCGATGTCCTATCTTTAACCGTTTAGGAGATCAAGTAAAATGGAGAATAATAGATATTTGAAAATGTGATATATAAACATTTTAATCTTTTGTACCTTTATCAACTCTTGAGAGTAGACTTATAGGAGTTATTTTATGTAAAATATAATGCTAAATTCACTGGTGAAAACCGCGATGTCCTATCTTTAACCGTTTAGGAGATCGAGTAAAATGGGGAATAATAGATATTTGAAAATGTGATATATAAACATTTTATTCGTTTGTACCATTATCAACTCTTAAGAGTAGACTTATAGGACTTTTTTTATGAAAAATGAGGTGCTAAATTCACTGGTGAAAACCGCGATGTTCTATCTTGAACCGTTTAGGAGATCGAGTAAAATGGAGAAAAATAGAAATTTGAAAATATGATATATAAACATTTTATTCGTTTTTACCTTTATCAACTCTTGAGAGTAGACTTATAGGACCTATTTTATGTAAAATGAGGTGCTAAATCCACTGGTGAAAACCTCGATGTCCTATCTTTAACCGTTTAGGAGATCGAGTAAAATGGAGAAAAATAGAAATTTGAAAATATGATATATAAACATTTTATTCGTTTTTACCTTTATCAACTCTTGAGAGTAGACTTATAGGACTTATTTTTTGTAAAATGGGGTGCTTAATCATTTGATGAAAACCTTGATGTCCTATCTTTTACCGTTTAGGAGATCGAGTAAAATGGAGGATAATAGATATTTGATAATGTGATATATAAACATTTTATTCGTTTGTACCTTAATCAATTCTTGAGAGTAGACTTATAGGACTTATTTTATGTAAAATAAGGTGCTAAATCCACTGGTGAAAACCGCGATGTCCTATCTTTAACCGTTTAGGAGATCGAGTAAAATAGAAATTAATAGATATTTGAAAATGTGATATATAAACATTTTATTCGTTTGTACCTTTCTCAACTCTTAAGAGTAGACTTATAGGACTTATTTTATGTAAAATGAGGTGCTAAATCCACTGGTGAAAACCGTGATGTCCTATCTTGAACCGTTTAGGAGATCGAGTTAAATGGAGAAAAATAGATATTTGAAAATGTGATATATAAACATTTTATTCGTTTGTACCTTTATCAACACTTGAGAGTAGACTTATAAGACCTATTTTATGTAAAATAAGGTGCTAAATCCTCTGGTGAAAACCGCGATGTAATATCTTTAACCGTTTAGGAGATCGAGTAAAATAGAAAATAATAGATTTTTGAAATTGTGGTATATAAACAATTTATTCGTTTGTACCTTTATCAACTCTTGAGAGTAGACTTATAGGACTTATTTTAAGTAAAATGAGGTGCTAAATCCACTGGTTAAAACCGCGATTACCTATCTTTAACCGTTTAGGAGATCGAGTAAAATGAAGAATAATAGATATTTGAAAATGTGATATATAAACATTTTATTCGTTTGTACCTTTATCAACTCTTAAGAGTAGACTTATAGGACTTATTTTATGTAAAATAAGGTGCTAAATCCACAGGTGAAAACCGCGATGTCCTATTTTTAAATGTTTAGGAGATCGAGTAATATGGAGAATAATAGATATTTGATAATGTGATATATAAACATTTTATTCGTTTGTACCTTAATCAATTCTTGAGAGTAGACTTATAGGACTTATTTTATGTAAAATAAGGTGCTAAATCCTCTGGTAAAAACCGCGATGTCCTATCTTTAACCGTTTAGGAGATCGAGTAAAATAGAAAATAATAGATATTTGAAAATGTGATATATAAACAATTTATTCGTTTGTACCTTTATCAACTCTTGAGAGTTGACTTATAGGACATATTTTAAGTAAAATGAGGTGCTAAATCCACTGGTTAAAACCGCGATGTTCTATCTTTAACCGTTTAGGAGATCGAGTAAAATGGAGAATAATAGATATTTGAAAATGTGATATATAAACATTTTATTCGTTTGTACCTTTATCAACTCTTGAGAGGAGACTTATAGGACTTATTTTATGTAAAATGAGGTGCTAAATCCACTGGTGAAAACCGCGATGTCCTATCTTTAACCGTTTAGGAGATCGAGTAAAATGGAGAATATTAGAAATTTAAATATGTGATATATAAACATTTTATTCTTTTTTACCTTTATCAACTCTTGAGAGTAGACTTATAGTACCTATTTTATGTAAAATGAGGTGCTAAATCCACTGGTGAAAACCGCGATGTCCTATCATTAACCGTTTAGGAGATCGAGTAAAATGGAGAATATTAGAAATTTGAATATGTGATATATAAACATTTTATTCGTTTGTACCATTATCAACTCTTAAGAGTAGACTTATAGGACTTTTTTTATGTAAAATGAGGTGCTAAATTCACTGGTGAAAACCGCGATGTTCTATCTTGAACCGTTTAGGAGATCGAGTAAAATGGAGAAAAATAGAAATTTGAAAATGTGATATATAAACATTTTATTCGTTTTTACCTTTATCAACTCTTGAGAGTAGACTTATAGGTCCTATTTTATGTAAAATGAGGTTCTAAATCCACTGGTGAACACCGCGATGTCCTATCTTTAACCGTTTAGGAGATCGAGTAAAATGGAGAGTAATAGATATTTGATAATGTGATATATAAACATTTTATTCGTTTGTACCTTAATCAACTCTTAAGAGTAGACTTATAGGACTTATTTTAGGTAAAATGAGGTGCTAAATCCACTGGTGAAAGCCGCGATGTCCTATTTTTAACCGTTTAGGAGATCGAGTAAAATGGATGATAATAGATATTTGAAAATGTGATATATAAACATTTTATTCGTTTGTACCTTTATCAACTCTTGAGAGTAGACTTAAAGGAGTTAATTTATGTAAAATATAGTGCTAAATCCACTGGTGAAAACCGCGATGTCCTATCTTTAACCGTTTAGGAGATCAAGTAAAATGGAGAATAATAGATATTTGAAAATGTGATATATAAACATTTTAATCTTTTGTACCTTTATCAACTCTTGAGAGTAGACTTATAGGAGTTATTTTATGTAAAATATAATGCTAAATTCACTGGTGAAAACCGCGATGTCTTATCTTTAACCGTTTAGGAGATCGAGTAAAATGGGGAATAATAGATATTTGAAAATGTGATATATAAACATTTTATTCGTTTGTACCATTATCAACTCTTAAGAGTAGACTTATAGGACTTTTTTAATGTAAAATGAGGTGCTAAATTCACTGGTGAAAACCGCGATGTTCTATCTTGAACCGTTTAGGAGATCGAGTAAAATGGAGAAAAATAGAAATTTGTAAATATGATATATAAACATTTTATTCGTTTTTACCTTTATCAACTCTTGAGAGTAGACTTATAGAACCTATTTTATGTAAAATGAGGTGCTAAATCCACTGGTGAAAACCTCGATGTCCTATCTTTAACCGTTTAGGAGATCGAGTAAAATGGAGAATAATAGATATTTGAAAATGTGATGTATAAACATTTTATTCGTTTGTACCTTTATCAACATTTGAGAGTAGACTTATAGGACCTACTTTAAGTAAAATGAGGTGCTAAATCCACTGGTGAAAACCACGATGTCCTATCTTTAACCGTTTAGGAGATCGAGTAAAATGGAGAATAATAGATATTTGAAAATGTGATATATAAACATTTTATTCGTTTTTACCTTTATCAACTCTTAAGAATAGACTTATAGGACTTATTTTATGTAAAATGGGATGCTTAATCCACTGATGAAAACCGCGATGTCCTATCTTTAACCGTTTAGGAGATGGAGTAAAATAGAGAATAATAGATATTTGAAAATGTGATATATAAACATTTTATTCGTTTGTACCTTTATCAACTCTTAATAGTAGACTTATAGGACTTATTTTATGTAAAATGAGGTGCTAAATCCACTGGTGAAAACCGCGATGTCCTATTTTTAACCGTTTAGGAGATCGAGTAAAATGGATGATAGTAGATATTTGAAAATGTGATATATAAACATTTTATTCGTTTGTACCTTTATCAACTCTTAATAGTAGACTTATAGGACTTATTTTATGTAAAATGAGGTGCTAAATCCACTGGTGAAAACCGCGATGTCCTATTTTTAACCGTTTAGGAGATCGAGTAAAATGGATGATAGTAGATATTTGAAAATGTGATATATAAACTTTTTATTCGTTTGTACCTTTATCAACTCTTGAGAGTAGACTTATAGGACTTATTTTATGTAAAATAAGGTGCTAAATCCACTGGTACAAACCGCGATGTCCTATTTTTAACCGTTTGGGAGATCGAGCAAAATAGAAAATAATAGATATTTGAAAATGTGATATATAAACATTTTATTCACTTATAGGACTTATTTTATGTAAAATGAGGTGCTAAATCCACTAGTGAAAACCGCGATGTCCTATCTTTAACCGTTGAGGAGATCGAGTAAAATAGAAAATAATAGATATTTGAAAATGTGATATATAAACATTTTATTCGTTTGTACCTTTATCAACTCTTGAGAGTAGACTTATAGGACTTATTTTATGTAAAATGAGGTGCTAAATCCACTGGTGAAAACCGCGATGTCCTATTTTTAACCGTTTAGGAGATCGAGTAAAATGGAGAATAATAGATATTTGAATATGTGATATATAAACATTTTATTCGTTTGTGCCTTTATCAACAATTGAGAGTAGACTTATAGGACCTATTTTATGTAAAATGAGGTGCTAAATCCACTGGTGAATACCGCGATGTCCTATCTTGAACCGTTTAGGAGATCGCGTAAAATGGAGAAAAATAGATATTTGAAAATGTGATATATAAACATTTTATTCGTTTTTACCTTTATCAACTCTTGAGAGTAGACTTATGGGACCTATTTTATGTATAATGAGGTGCCAAATCCACTGGTGAAAACCGCGATGTCCTATCTTTAACCGTTTAGGAGATCGAGTAAAATGGAGAATAATAGATATTTGAAAATGTGATATATAAACATTTTATTCGTTTTTACCTTTATCAACTCTTGAGAGTAGACTTATAGGACTTCTTTTATGTAAAATGGGGTGCTTAAACCACTGATGAAAACCGCGATGTCCTATCTTTAACCGTTTAGGTGATCGAGTAAAATGGAGAATAATAGATATTTGAAAATGTGGTATATAAACATTTTATTCGTTTGTACCTTTATCAACTCTTGAGGGTAGACTTATAGGACTTATTTTATGTAAAATGAGGTGCTAAATCCACTGGTAAAAACCGCGATGTCCTATCTTTAACCGTTTAGGAGATCGAGTATAATGGAGAATAATAGATATTTGAAAATGTTGTATATAAACATTTTACTCGTTTGTACCTTGATCAACTCTTGAGGGTAGACTTATAGGACTTATTTTATGTGAAATGAGGTGCTTAATCCACTGGTGAAAACCGCGATGTCCTATCTTTAACCGTTTAGGAGATCGAGTATAATGGAGAATAATAGATATTTGATAATATGATATATAAACATTTTATTCGTTTTTACCTTTATCAACTCTTGGGAGTAGACTTATAGGACTTATTTTATGTAAAATGGGGTGCCTAATCCACTGATGAAAACCGCGATGTCCTATCTTTAACCGTTTAGGAGATCGAGTAAAATGGAGAATAATAGATATTTGAAAATGTGATATATAAACATTTTATTCGTTTTTACCTTTATCAACACTTGAGAGTAGACTTATAGGACTTATTTTATGTTAAATGAGGTGCTAAATCCACTGGGGAAAACTGCGATGTCCTATCTCGAACCGTTTAGGAGATCGAGCAAAATGTAGAATAATAGATATTTGAAAATGTGGTATATAAACATTTTATTCGTTTGTACCTTGATCAACTCTTGAGAGTAGACTTATAGGACTTATTTTATGTTAAATGAGGTGCTAAATCCACTGGGGAAAACCGCGATGTCCTATCTTAAACCGTTTAGGAGATCGAGTAAAATTGAGAATAATTGATATTTGAAAATGTGATATATAAAAATTTTATTCGATTGTACCTTTATCAACTCTTGAGAGTAGACTTATATGACTTATTTTATGTAAAATGAGGTGCTAAATCCACTGGTGAAAACCGCGATGTCCTATCTTTCACCGTTTAGGAGATCGAGTAAAATGGAGAATAATAGGTATTTGAAAATGTGATATATAAACATTTTATTCGTTTTTACCTTTATCAACTCTTGAGAGTAGACTTATGGGACCTATTTTATGTAAAATGAGGTGCCACATCCACTGGTGAAAACCTCGATGTCCTATCTTTAACCGGTTAGGAGATCGAGTAAAATGGAGAATAATAGATATTTGTAAATGTGATATATAATCATTTTATTCGTTTGTTCCTTTAACAACAATTGAGAGTAGACTTATAGGACATATTTTATGTAAAATGAGGTGCTAAATCCACTGGTGAAAACCACGATGTCCTATCTTTAACCGTTTAGAAGATTGAGTAAAATGGATAATAATAGATATTTGAAAATGTGATATATAAACATTTTATTCGTTTTTACCTTTATCAACTCTTGAGAGTTGACTTATAGGACCTATTTTATGTAAAATGAGGTGCCAAATCCACTGGTGAAAACCTCGATGTCCTATCTTTTACCGTTTAGGAGATCGAGTAAAATGGAGAATAATAGATATGTGAAAATGTGATATATTAACATTTTATTCGTTTGTACCTTGATCAACTCATGAGGGTAGACTTATAGGACCTGTTTTATGTAAAATGAGGTGCTAAATCCACTGGTGAAAACCGCGATGTCCTATCTTTAACCGTTTAGGAGATCGAGTAAAATGGAGAATAATTGAAATTTGAAAATGTGATATATAAACATTTTATTCGTTTTTACCTTTATCAACTCTTGAGAGTAGACTTATAAAACCTATTTTATGTAAAATGAGGTGCTAAATCCACTGGTGAAAACCGCGATGTCCTATCTTGAACCGTTTAGGAGATCGCGTAAAATGGAGAAAAATAGATATTTGAAAATGTGATATATAAACATTTTATTCGTTTTTACCTTTATCAACTCTTGAGAGTAGACTTATGGGACCTATTTGATGTATAATGAGGTGCCAAATCCACTGGTGAAAACCGCGATGTCCTATCTTTAACCGTTTAGGAGATCGAGTAAAATGAAGAATAATAGATATTTGAAAATGTGATACATAAACATTTTATTCGTTTTTACCTTTATCAACTCTTAAGAGTAGACTTATAGGACTTCTTTTATGTAAAATGGGGTGCTTAAACCACTGATGAAAACCGCGATGTCCTATCTTTAACCGTTTAAGTGATCGAGTAAAATGGAGAATAATAGATATTTGAAAATGTGGTATATAAACATTTTATTCGTTTGTACCTTTATCAACTCTTGAGAGTAGACTTATAGGACTTATTTTATGTAAAATGGGGTGCTTAATCCACTGATGAAAACCGCGATGTCCTATCCTTAACCGTTTAGGAGATCGAGTAAAATGGAAAATAATAGATATTTGAAAATGTGATATATAAACATTTTATTCGTTTGTACCTTTATCAACTCTTGAGAGTTGACTTATAGGACCTATTTTATGTAAAATGAGGTGCCAAATCCACTGGTGAAAACCTCGATGTCCTATCTTTTACCGTTTAGGAGATCGAGTAAAATGGAGAATAATAGGTATGTGAAAATGTGATATATTAACATTTTATTCGTTTGTACCTTGATCAACTCATGAGGGTAGACTTATAGGACCTGTTTTATGTAAAATGAGGTGCTAAATCCACTGGTGAAAACCGCGATGTGATATCTTTAACCGTTTAGGAGATCGAGTAAAATAGAAAATAATAGATATTTGAAAATGTGATATATAAACATTTTATTCGTTTGTACCTTTATCAACTCTTAAGAGTAGACTTATAGGACTTATTTTATGTAAAATGAGATGCTAAATCCACTGGTGAAAACCTCGATGTCCTATCTTTAACCGTTTAGGAGATCGAGTAAAATGGAGAATAATAGATATTTGTAAATGTGATATATAAACATTTTATTCGTTTGTACCTTTATCAACTCTTGAGAGTTGACTTATAGGACCTATTTTAAGTAAAATGAGGTGCTAAATCCTCTGGTGAAAACCGCGATGTCCTATCTTTAACCGTTTAGGAGATCGAGTAAAATGGAGAATTATAGATATTTGAAAATGTGATTTATAAACATTTTATTCGTTTGTACCTTTATCAACTCTTGAGAGTAGACTTATAGGACTTATTTTATGTAAAATGAGGTGCTAAATCCTCTGGTGAAAACCGCGATGTCCTATCTTTAACCGTTTAGGAGATCGAGTATAATGGAGAATAATAGATATTTGAAAATGTGATATATAAACATTTTATTCGTTTGTACCATTAGCAACTCTTGAGAGGAGACTTATAGATCTTATTTTATGTAAAATGAGGTACGAAATCCTCTGGTGAAAACCGCGATGTCCTATCTTTAACCGTTTAGAAGATCGAGTAAAATGGATATTAATAGATATTTGAAAATGTGATATATAAACATTTTATTCGTTTGTACCTTTATCAACTTTTGAGAGTAGACTTATAGGACTTATTATATGTAAAATGAGGTGCTAAATCCACTGCTGAAAACCGCGATGTCCTATCTTTAACCGTTTAGGAGATCGAGTGAAATGGAGAATAATAAATATTTTAAAATGTGATATATAAACATTTTATTCGTTTGTACCTTTATCAACTCTTAAGAGTAGACTTATAGGACTTATTTTATGTAAAATAAGGTGCTAAATCCACTGGTGAAAACCGCGATGTCCTATCTTTAACCGTTTAGGAGATCGAGTAAAATAGAAAATAATAGATATTTGAAAATGTGATATTTAAACATTTAATTCGTTTGTACCTTTATCAACTCTTGAGAGTAGACTTATAGGACTTATTTTATGTAAAATGAGGTGCTAAATCCACTGGTTAAAACCGCGATGTCCTATCTTTAACCGTTTAGGAAATCGAGTGAAATGGAGAATAATAGATATTTTAAAATGTGATATATAAACATTTTATTCGTTTGTACCTTTATCAACTCTTAAGAGTAGACTTATAGGACTTATTTTATGTAAAATAAGGTGCTAAATCCACTGGTGAAAACCGCGATGTCCTATCTTTAACCGTTTAGGAGATCGAGTAAAATAGAAAATAATAGATATTTGAAAATGTGATATTTAAACATTTTATTCGTTTGTACCTTTATCAACTCTTGAGAGTAGACTTATAGGACTTATTTTATGTAAAATGAGGTGCTAAATCCACTGGTTAAAACCGCGATGTCCTATCTTTAACCGTTTAGGAAATCGAGTGAAATGGAGAATAATAGATATTTTAAAATGTGATATATAAACATTTTATTCGTTTGTACCTTTATCAACTCTTAAGAGTAGACTTATAGGACTTATTTTATGTAAAATAAGGTGCTAAATCCACTGGTAAAAACCGCGATGTCCTATCTTTAACCGTTTAGGAGATCGCATAAAATAGAAAATAATAGATATTTGAAAATGTGATATTTAAACATTTTATTCGTTTGTACCTTTATCAACTCTTGAGAGTAGACTTATAGGACTTATTTTATGTAAAATAAGGTGCTAAATCCACTGGTGAAAACCGCGATGTCCTATCTTTAACCGTTTAGGAGATCGAGTAAAATAGAAAATAATAGATATTTGAAAATGTGATATTTAAACATTTTATTCGTTTGTACCTTTATCAACTCTTGAGAGTAGACTTATAAGACCTATTTTATGTAAAATGAGGTGCTAAATCCACTGGTGAATACCTCGATGTCCTATCTTTAACCGTTTAGGAGATCGAGTATAATGGAGAATAATAGATATTTGAAAATGTGACATATAAACATTTTATTCGTTTGTACCTTTATCAACTCTTAAGAGTAGACTTATAGGACTTATTTAATGTAAAATGAGGTGCTAAATCCACTGGTGAAATCCGCGATGTCCTATCTTGAACCGTATAGGAGATCGAGTAAAATGGAGAAAAATAAATATTTGAAAATGTGATATATAAACATTTTATTCGTTTTTACCTTTATCAACTCTTGAGAGTAGACTTATAGGACCTATTTTATGTAAAATGAGGTGCTAAATCCACTGGTGAATACCTCGATGTCCTATCTTTAACCGTTTAGGAGATCGAGTATAATGGAGAATAATAGATATTTGAAAATGTGATATATAAACATTTTATTCGTTTGTACCATTAGCAACTCTTGAGAGGAGACTTATAGATCTTATTTTATGTAAAATGAGGTACGAAATCCTCTGGTGAAAACCGCGATGTCCTATCTTTAACCGTTTAGAAGATCGAGTAAAATGGATATTAATAGATATTTGAAAATGTGATATATAAACATTTTATTCGTTTGTACCTTTATCAACTTTTGAGAGTAGACTTATAGGACTTATTATATGTAAAATGAGGTGCTAAATCCACTGGTGAAAACCGCGATGTCCTATCTTTAACCGTTTAGGAGATCGAGTGAAATGGAGAATAATAAATATTTTAAAATGTGATATATAAACATTTTATTCGTTTGTACCTTTATCAACTCTTAAGAGTAGACTTATAGGACTTATTTTATGTAAAATAAGGTGCTAAATCCACTGGTGAAAACCGCGATGTCCTATCTTTAACCGTTTAGGAGATCGAGTAAAATAGAAAATATTAGATATTTGAAAATGTGATATTTAAACATTTAATTCGTTTGTACCTTTATCAACTCTTGAGAGTAGACTTATAGGACTTATTTTATGTAAAATGAGGTGCTAAATCCACTGGTTAAAACCGCGATGTCCTATCTTTAACCGTTTAGGAAATCGAGTGAAATGGAGAATAATAGATATTTTAAAATGTGATATATAAACATTTTATTCGTTTGTACCTTTATCAACTCTTAAGAGTAGACTTATAGGACTTATTTTATGTAAAATAAGGTGCTAAATCCACTGGTGAAAACCGCGATGTCCTATCTTTAACCGTTTAGGAGATCGAGTAAAATAGAAAATAATAGATATTTGAAAATGTGATATTTAAACATTTTATTCGTTTGTACCTTTATCAACTCTTGAGAGTAGACTTATAGGACTTATTTTATGTAAAATGAGGTGCTAAATCCACTGGTTAAAACCGCGATGTCCTATCTTTAACCGTTTAGGAAATCGAGTGAAATGGAGAATAATAGATATTTTAAAATGTGATATATAAACATTTTATTCGTTTGTACCTTTATCAACTCTTAAGAGTAGACTTATAGGACTTATTTTATGTAAAATAAGGTGCTAAATCCACTGGTGAAAACCGCGATGTCCTATCTTTAACCGTTTAGGAGATCGAATAAAATAGAAAATAATAGATATTTGAAAATGTGATATTTAAACATTTTATTCGTTTGTACCTTTATCAACTCTTGAGAGTAGACTTATAGGACTTATTTTATGTAAAATAAGGTGCTAAATCCACTGGTGAAAACCGCGATGTCCTATCTTTAACCGTTTAGGAGATCGAGTAAAATAGAAAATAATAGATATTTGAAAATGTGATATTTAAACATTTTATTCGTTTGTACCTTTATCAACTCTTGAGAGTAGACTTATAAGACTTATTTTATGTAAAATGAGGTGCTAAATCCACTGGTGAAAACCGCGATGTCCTATCTTTAACCGTTTAGGAGATCGAGTAAAATAGAAAATAATAGATATTTGAAAATGTGATATTTAAACATTTTATTCGTTTGTACCTTTATCAACACTTGAGAGTAGACTTATAAGACCTATTTTATGTAAAATAAGGTGCTAAATCCTCTGGTGAAAACCGCGATGTAATATCTTTAACCGTTTAGGAGATCGAGTAAAATAGAAAATAATAGATTTTTGAAATTGTGGTATATAAACAATTTATTCGTTTGTACCTTTATCAACTCTTGAGAGTAGACTTATAGGACTTATTTTAAGTAAAATGAGGTGCTAAATCCACTGGTTAAAACCGCGATTACCTATCTTTAACCGTTTAGGAGATCGAGTAAAATGAAGAATAATAGATATTTGAAAATGTGATATATAAACATTTTATTCGTTTGTACCTTTATCATTTCTTAAGAGTAGACTTATAGGACTTATTTTATGTAAAATAAGGTGCTAAATCCACAGGTGAAAACCGCGATGTCCTATTTTTAAATGTTTAGGAGATCGAGTAAAATGGAGAATAATAGATATTTGATAATGTGATATATAAACATTTTATTCGTTTGTACCTTAATCAATTCTTGAGAGTAGACTTATAGGACTTATTTTATGTAAAATAAGGTGCTAAATCCTCTGGTAAAAACCGCGATGTCCTATCTTTAACCGTTTAGGAGATCGAGTAAAATAGAAAATAATAGATATTTGAAAATGTGATATATAAACAATTTATTCGTTTGTACCTTTATCAACTCTTGAGAGTTGACTTATAGGACATATTTTAAGTAAAATGAGGTGCTAAATCCACTGGTTAAAACCGCGATGTTCTATCTTTAACCGTTTAGGAGATCGAGTAAAATGGAGAATAATAGATATTTGAAAATGTGATATATAAACATTTTATTCGTTTGTACCTTTATCAACTCTTGAGAGGAGACTTATAGGACTTATTTTATGTAAAATGAGGTGCTAAATCCACTGGTGAAAACCGCGATGTCCTATCTTTAACCGTTTAGGAGATCGAGAAAAATGGAGAATATTAGAAATTTAAATATGTGATATATAAACATTTTATTCTTTTTTACCTTTATCAACTCTTGAGAGTAGACTTATAGTACCTATTGTATGTAAAATGAGGTGCTAAATCCACTGGTGAAAACCGCGATGTCCTATCATTAACCGTTTAGGAGATCGAGTAAAATGGAGAATATTAGAAATTTGAATATGTGATATATAAACATTTTATTCGTTTGTACCATTATCAACTCTTAAGAGTAGACTTATAGGACTTTTTTTATGTAAAATGAGGTGCTAAATTCACTGGTGAAAACCGCGATGTTCTATCTTGAACCGTTTAGGAGATCGAGTAAAATGGAGAAAAATAGAAATTTGAAAATGTGATATATAAACATTTTATTCGTTTTTACCTTTATCAACTCTTGAGAGTAGACTTATAGGTCCTATTTTATGTAAAATGAGGTTCTAAATCCACTGGTGAACACCGCGATGTCCTATCTTTACCCGTTTAGGAGATCGAGTAAAATGGAGAGTAATAGATGTTTGATAATGTGATATATAAACATTTTATTCGTTTGTACCTTAATCAACTCTTAAGAGTAGACTTATAGGACTTATTTTAGGTAAAATGAGGTGCTAAATCCACTGGTGAAAGCCGCGATGTCCTATTTTTAACCGTTTAGGAGATCGAGTAAAATGGATGATAATAGATATTTGAAAATGTGATATATAAACATTTTATTCGTTTGTACCTTTATCAACTCTTGAGAGTAGACTTAAAGGAGTTAATTTATGTAAAATATAGTGCTAAATCCACTGGTGAAAACCGCGATGTCCTATCTTTAACCGTTTAGGAGATCAAGTAAAATGGAGAATAATAGATATTTGAAAATGTGATATATAAACATTTTAATCTTTTGTACCTTTATCAACTCTTGAGAGTAGACTTATAGGAGTTATTTTATGTAAAATATAATGCTAAATTCACTGGTGAAAACCGCGATGTCCTATCTTTAACCGTTTAGGAGATCGAGTAAAATGTGGAATAATAGATATTTGAAAATGTGATATATAAACATTTTATTCGTTTGTACCATTATCAACTCTTAAGAGTAGACTTATAGGACTTTTTTTATGTAAAATGAGGTGCTAAATTCACTGGTGAAAACCGCGATGTTCTATCTTGAACCGTTTAGGAGATCGAGTAAAATGGAGAAAAATAGAAATTTGAAAATATGATATATAAACATTTTATTCGTTTTTACCTTTATCAACTCTTGAGAGTAGACTTATAGGACCTATTTTATGTAAAATGAGGTGCTAAATCCACTGGTGAAAACCTCGATGTCCTATCTTTAACCGTTTAGGAGATCGAGTAAAATGGAGAAAAATAGAAATTTGAAAATATGATATATAAACATTTTATTCGTTTTTACCTTTATCAACTCTTGAGAGTAGACTTATAGGACTTATTTTTTGTAAAATGGGGTGCTTAATCATTTGATGAAAACCTTGATGTCCTATCTTTTACCGTTTAGGAGATCGAGTAAAATGGAGGATAATAGATATTTGATAATGTGATATATAAACATTTTATTCGTTTGTACCTTAATCAATTCTTGAGAGTAGACTTATAGGACTTATTTTATGTAAAATAAGGTGCTAAATCCACTGGTGAAAACCGCGATGTCCTATCTTTAACCGTTTAGGAGATCGAGTAAAATAGAAATTAATAGATATTTGAAAATGTGATATATAAACATTTTATTCGTTTGTACCTTTCTCAACTCTTAAGAGTAGACTTATAGGACTTATTTTATGTAAAATGAGGTGCTAAATCCACTGGTGAAAACCGTGATGTCCTATCTTGAACCGTTTAGGAGATCGAGTTAAATGGAGAAAAATAGATATTTGAAAATGTGATATATAAACATTTTATTCGTTTGTACCTTTATCAACACTTGAGAGTAGACTTATAAGACCTATTTTATGTAAAATAAGGTGCTAAATCCTCTGGTGAAAACCGCGATGTAATATCTTTAACCGTTTAGGAGATCGAGTAAAATAGAAAATAATAGATTTTTGAAATTGTGGTATATAAACAATTTATTCGTTTGTACCTTTATCAACTCTTGAGAGTAGACTTATAGGACTTATTTTAAGTAAAATGAGGTGCTAAATCCACTGGTTAAAACCGCGATTACCTATCTTTAACCGTTTAGGAGATCGAGTAAAATGAAGAATAATAGATATTTGAAAATGTGATATATAAACATTTTATTCGTTTGTACCTTTATCAACTCTTAAGAGTAGACTTATAGGACTTATTTTATGTAAAATAAGGTGCTAAATCCACAGGTGAAAACCGCGATGTCCTATTTTTAAATGTTTAGGAGATCGAGTAAAATGGAGAATAATAGATATTTGATAATGTGATATATAAACATTTTATTCGTTTGTACCTTAATCAATTCTTGAGAGTAGACTTATAGGACTTATTTTATGTAAAATAAGGTGCTAAATCCTCTGGTAAAAACCGCGATGTCCTATCTTTAACCGTTTAGGAGATCGAGTAAAATAGAAAATAATAGATATTTGAAAATGTGATATATAAACATTTTATTCGTTTGTACCTTTATCAACTCTTGAGAGTAGACTTATAAGACCTATTTTATGTAAAATGAGGTGCTAAATCCACTGGTGAATACCTCGATGTCCTATCTTTAACCGTTTAGGAGATCGAGTATAATGGAGAATAATAGATATTTGAAAATGTGACATATAAACATTTTATTCGTTTGTACCTTTATCAACTCTTAAGAGTAGACTTATAGGACTTATTTAATGTAAAATGAGGTGCTAAATCCACTGGTGAAATCCGCGATGTCCTATCTTGAACCGTATAGGAGATCGAGTAAAATGGAGAAAAATAAATATTTGAAAATGTGATATATAAACATTTTATTCGTTTTTACCTTTATCAACTCTTGAGAGTAGACTTATAGGACCTATTTTATGTAAAATGAGGTGCTAAATCCACTGGTGAATACCTCGATGTCCTATCTTTAACCGTTTAGGAGATCGAGTATAATGGAGAATAATAGATATTTGAAAATGTGATATATAAACATTTTATTCGTTTGTACCATTAGCAACTCTTGAGAGGAGACTTATAGATCTTATTTTATGTAAAATGAGGTACGAAATCCTCTGGTGAAAACCGCGATGTCCTATCTTTAACCGTTTAGAAGATCGAGTAAAATGGATATTAATAGATATTTGAAAATGTGATATATAAACATTTTATTCGTTTGTACCTTTATCAACTTTTGAGAGTAGACTTATAGGACTTATTATATGTAAAATGAGGTGCTAAATCCACTGGTGAAAACCGCGATGTCCTATCTTTAACCGTTTAGGAGATCGAGTGAAATGGAGAATAATAAATATTTTAAAATGTGATATATAAACATTTTATTCGTTTGTACCTTTATCAACTCTTAAGAGTAGACTTATAGGACTTATTTTATGTAAAATAAGGTGCTAAATCCACTGGTGAAAACCGCGATGTCCTATCTTTAACCGTTTAGGAGATCGAGTAAAATAGAAAATAATAGATATTTGAAAATGTGATATTTAAACATTTAATTCGTTTGTACCTTTATCAACTCTTGAGAGTAGACTTATAGGACTTATTTTATGTAAAATGAGGTGCTAAATCCACTGGTTAAAACCGCGATGTCCTATCTTTAACCGTTTAGGAAATCGAGTGAAATGGAGAATAATAGATATTTTAAAATGTGATATATAAACATTTTATTCGTTTGTACCTTTATCAACTCTTAAGAGTAGACTTATAGGACTTATTTTATGTAAAATAAGGTGCTAAATCCACTGGTGAAAACCGCGATGTCCTATCTTTAACCGTTTAGGAGATCGAGTAAAATAGAAAATAATAGATATTTGAAAATGTGATATTTAAACATTTTATTCGTTTGTACCTTTATCAACTCTTGAGAGTAGACTTATAGGACTTATTTTATGTAAAATGAGGTGCTAAATCCACTGGTTAAAACCGCGATGTCCTATCTTTAACCGTTTAGGAAATCGAGTGAAATGGAGAATAATAGATATTTTAAAATGTGATATATAAACATTTTATTCGTTTGTACCTTTATCAACTCTTAAGAGTAGACTTATAGGACTTATTTTATGTAAAATAAGGTGCTAAATCCACTGGTGAAAACCGCGATGTCCTATCTTTAACCGTTTAGGAGATCGAATAAAATAGAAAATAATAGATATTTGAAAATGTGATATTTAAACATTTTATTCGTTTGTACCTTTATCAACTCTTGAGAGTAGACTTATAGGACTTATTTTATGTAAAATAAGGTGCTAAATCCACTGGTGAAAACCGCGATGTCCTATCTTTAACCGTTTAGGAGATCGAGTAAAATAGAAAATAATAGATATTTGAAAATGTGATATTTAAACATTTTATTCGTTTGTACCTTTATCAACTCTTGAGAGTAGACTTATAAGACTTATTTTATGTAAAATGAGGTGCTAAATCCACTGGTGAAAACCGCGATGTCCTATCTTTAACCGTTTAGGAGATCGAGTAAAATAGAAAATAATAGATTTTTGAAATTGTGGTATATAAACAATTTATTCGTTTGTACCTTTATCAACTCTTGAGAGTAGACTTATAGGACTTATTTTAAGTAAAATGAGGTGCTAAATCCACTGGTTAAAACCGCGATTACCTATCTTTAACCGTTTAGGAGATCGAGTAAAATGAAGAATAATAGATATTTGAAAATGTGATATATAAACATTTTATTCGTTTGTACCTTTATCAACTCTTAAGAGTAGACTTATAGGACTTATTTTATGTAAAATAAGGTGCTAAATCCACAGGTGAAAACCGCGATGTCCTATTTTTAAATGTTTAGGAGATCGAGTAAAATGGAGAATAATAGATATTTGATAATGTGATATATAAACATTTTATTCGTTTGTACCTTAATCAATTCTTGAGAGTAGACTTATAGGACTTATTTTATGTAAAATAAGGTGCTAAATCCTCTGGTAAAAACCGCGATGTCCTATCTTTAACCGTTTAGGAGATCGAGTAAAATAGAAAATAATAGATATTTGAAAATGTGATATATAAACAATTTATTCGTTTGTACCTTTATCAACTCTTGAGAGTTGACTTATAGGACATATTTTAAGTAAAATGAGGTGCTAAATCCACTGGTTAAAACCGCGATGTTCTATCTTTAACCGTTTAGGAGATCGAGTAAAATGGAGAATAATAGATATTTGAAAATGTGATATATAAACATTTTATTCGTTTGTACCTTTATCAACTCTTGAGAGGAGACTTATAGGACTTATTTTATGTAAAATGAGGTGCTAAATCCACTGGTGAAAACCGCGATGTCCTATCTTTAACCGTTTAGGAGATCGAGAAAAATGGAGAATATTAGAAATTTAAATATGTGATATATAAACATTTTATTCTTTTTTACCTTTATCAACTCTTGAGAGTAGACTTATAGTACCTATTTTATGTAAAATGAGGTGCTAAATCCACTGGTGAAAACCGCGATGTCCTATCATTAACCGTTTAGGAGATCGAGTAAAATGGAGAATATTAGAAATTTGAATATGTGATATATAAACATTTTATTCGTTTGTACCATTATCAACTCTTAAGAGTAGACTTATAGGACTTTTTTTATGTAAAATGAGGTGCTAAATTCACTGGTGAAAACCGCGATGTTCTATCTTGAACCGTTTAGGAGATCGAGTAAAATGGAGAAAAATAGAAATTTGAAAATGTGATATATAAACATTTTATTCGTTTTTACCTTTATCAACTCTTGAGAGTAGACTTATAGGTCCTATTTTATGTAAAATGAGGTTCTAAATCCACTGGTGAACACCGCGATGTCCTATCTTTACCCGTTTAGGAGATCGAGTAAAATGGAGAGTAATAGATATTTGATAATGTGATATATAAACATTTTATTCGTTTGTACCTTAATCAACTCTTAAGAGTAGACTTATAGGACTTATTTTAGGTAAAATGAGGTGCTAAATCCACTGGTGAAAGCCGCGATGTCCTATTTTTAACCGTTTAGGAGATCGAGTAAAATGGATGATAATAGATATTTGAAAATGTGATATATAAACATTTTATTCGTTTGTACCTTTATCAACTCTTGAGAGTAGACTTAAAGGAGTTAATTTATGTAAAATATAGTGCTAAATCCACTGGTGAAAACCGCGATGTCCTATCTTTAACCGTTTAGGAGATCAAGTAAAATGGAGAATAATAGATATTTGAAAATGTGATATATAAACATTTTAATCTTTTGTACCTTTATCAACTCTTGAGAGTAGACTTATAGGAGTTATTTTATGTAAAATATAATGCTAAATTCACTGGTGAAAACCGCGATGTCCTATCTTTAACCGTTTAGGAGATCGAGTAAAATGTGGAATAATAGATATTTGAAAATGTGATATATAAACATTTTATTCGTTTGTACCATTATCAACTCTTAAGAGTAGACTTATAGGACTTTTTTTATGTAAAATGAGGTGCTAAATTCACTGGTGAAAACCGCGATGTTCTATCTTGAACCGTTTAGGAGATCGAGTAAAATGGAGAAAAATAGAAATTTGAAAATATGATATATAAACATTTTATTCGTTTTTACCTTTATCAACTCTTGAGAGTAGACTTATAGGACTTATTTTTTGTAAAATGGGGTGCTTAATCATTTGATGAAAACCTTGATGTCCTATCTTTTACCGTTTAGGAGATCGAGTAAAATGGAGGATAATAGATATTTGATAATGTGATATATAAACATTTTATTCGTTTGTACCTTAATCAATTCTTGAGAGTAGACTTATAGGACTTATTTTATGTAAAATAAGGTGCTAAATCCACTGGTGAAAACCGCGATGTCCTATCTTTAACCGTTTAGGAGATCGAGTAAAATAGAAATTAATAGATATTTGAAAATGTGATATATAAACATTTTATTCGTTTGTACCTTTCTCAACTCTTAAGAGTAGACTTATAGGACTTATTTTATGTAAAATGAGGTGCTAAATCCACTGGTGAAAACCGTGATGTCCTATCTTGAACCGTTTAGGAGATCGAGTTAAATGGAGAAAAATAGATATTTGAAAATGTGATATATAAACATTTTATTCGTTTGTACCTTTATCAACACTTGAGAGTAGACTTATAAGACCTATTTTATGTAAAATAAGGTGCTAAATCCTCTGGTGAAAACCGCGATGTAATATCTTTAACCGTTTAGGAGATCGAGTAAAATAGAAAATAATAGATTTTTGAAATTGTGGTATATAAACAATTTATTCGTTTGTACCTTTATCAACTCTTGAGAGTAGACTTATAGGACTTATTTTAAGTAAAATGAGGTGCTAAATCCACTGGTTAAAACCGCGATTACCTATCTTTAACCGTTTAGGAGATCGAGTAAAATGAAGAATAATAGATATTTGAAAATGTGATATATAAACATTTTATTCGTTTGTACCTTTATCAACTCTTAAGAGTAGACTTATAGGACTTATTTTATGTAAAATAAGGTGCTAAATCCACAGGTGAAAACCGCGATGTCCTATTTTTAAATGTTTAGGAGATCGAGTAAAATGGAGAATAATAGATATTTGATAATGTGATATATAAACATTTTATTCGTTTGTACCTTAATCAATTCTTGAGAGTAGACTTATAGGACTTATTTTATGTAAAATAAGGTGCTAAATCCTCTGGTAAAAACCGCGATGTCCTATCTTTAACCGTTTAGGAGATCGAGTAAAATAGAAAATAATAGATATTTGAAAATGTGATATATAAACAATTTATTCGTTTGTACCTTTATCAACTCTTGAGAGTTGACTTATAGGACATATTTTAAGTAAAATGAGGTGCTAAATCCACTGGTTAAAACCGCGATGTTCTATCTTTAACCGTTTAGGAGATCGAGTAAAATGGAGAATAATAGATATTTGAAAATGTGATATATAAACATTTTATTCGTTTGTACCTTTATCAACTCTTGAGAGGAGACTTATAGGACTTATTTTATGTAAAATGAGGTGCTAAATCCACTGGTGAAAACCGCGATGTCCTATCTTTAACCGTTTAGGAGATCGAGTAAAATGGAGAATATTAGAAATTTAAATATGTGATATATAAACATTTTATTCTTTTTTACCTTTATCAACTCTTGAGAGTAGACTTATAGTACCTATTTTATGTAAAATGAGGTGCTAAATCCACTGGTGAAAACCGCGATGTCCTATCATTAACCGTTTAGGAGATCGAGTAAAATGGAGAATATTAGAAATTTGAATATGTGATATATAAACATTTTATTCGTTTGTACCATTATCAACTCTTAAGAGTAGACTTATAGGACTTTTTTTATGTAAAATGAGGTGCTAAATTCACTGGTGAAAACCGCGATGTTCTATCTTGAACCGTTTAGGAGATCGAGTAAAATGGAGAAAAATAGAAATTTGAAAATGTGATATATAAACATTTTATTCGTTTTTACCTTTATCAACTCTTGAGAGTAGACTTATAGGTCCTATTTTATGTAAAATGAGGTTCTAAATCCACTGGTGAACACCGCGATGTCCTATCTTTAACCGTTTAGGAGATCGAGTAAAATGGAGAGTAATAGATATTTGATAATGTGATATATAAACATTTTATTCGTTTGTACCTTAATCAACTCTTAAGAGTAGACTTATAGGACTTATTTTAGGTAAAATGAGGTGCTAAATCCACTGGTGAAAGCCGCGATGTCCTATCTTTAACCGTTTAGGAGATCGAGTAAAATGGAGAATAATAGATATTTGAAAATGTGATATATAAACATTTTATTCGTTTTTACCTTTATCAACTCTTGAGAGTAGACTTATAGGACTTCTTTTATGTAAAATGGGGTGCTTAAACCACTGATGAAAACCGCGATGTCCTATCTTTAACCGTTTAGGTGATCGAGTAAAATGGAGAATAATAGATATTTGAAAATGTGGTATATAAACATTTTATTCGTTTGTACCTTTATCAACTCTTGAGGGTAGACTTATAGGACTTATTTTATGTAAAATGAGGTGCTAAATCCACTGGTAAAAACCGCGATGTCCTATCTTTAACCGTTTAGGAGATCGAGTATAATGGAGAATAATAGATATTTGAAAATGTTGTATATAAACATTTTACTCGTTTGTACCTTGATCAACTCTTGAGGGTAGACTTATAGGACTTATTTTATGTGAAATGAGGTGCTTAATCCACTGGTGAAAACCGCGATGTCCTATCTTTAACCGTTTAGGAGATCGAGTATAATGGAGAATAATAGATATTTGATAATATGATATATAAACATTTTATTCGTTTTTACCTTTATCAACTCTTGGGAGTAGACTTATAGGACTTATTTTATGTAAAATGGGGTGCCTAATCCACTGATGAAAACCGCGATGTCCTATCTTTAACCGTTTAGGAGATCGAGTAAAATGGAGAATAATAGATATTTGAAAATGTGATATATAAACATTTTATTCGTTTTTACCTTTATCAACACTTGAGAGTAGACTTATAGGACTTATTTTATGTTAAATGAGGTGCTAAATCCACTGGGGAAAACTGCGATGTCCTATCTCGAACCGTTTAGGAGATCGAGCAAAATGTAGAATAATAGATATTTGAAAATGTGGTATATAAACATTTTATTCGTTTGTACCTTGATCAACTCTTGAGAGTAGACTTATAGGACTTATTTTATGTTAAATGAGGTGCTAAATCCACTGGGGAAAACCGCGATGTCCTATCTTAAACCGTTTAGGAGATCGAGTAAAATGGAGAATAATTGAAATTTGAAAATGTGATATATAAACATTTTATTCGTTTTTACCTTTATCAACTCTTGAGAGTAGACTTATAAAACCTATTTTATGTAAAATGAGGTGCTAAATCCACTGGTGAAAACCGCGATGTCCTATCTTGAACCGTTTAGGAGATCGCGTAAAATGGAGAAAAATAGATATTTGAAAATGTGATATATAAACATTTTATTCGTTTTTACCTTTATCAACTCTTGAGAGTAGACTTATGGGACCTATTTGATGTATAATGAGGTGCCAAATCCACTGGTGAAAACCGCGATGTCCTATCTTTAACCGTTTAGGAGATCGAGTAAAATGAAGAATAATAGATATTTGAAAATGTGATACATAAACATTTTATTCGTTTTTACCTTTATCAACTCTTAAGAGTAGACTTATAGGACTTCTTTTATGTAAAATGGGGTGCTTAAACCACTGATGAAAACCGCGATGTCCTATCTTTAACCGTTTAAGTGATCGAGTAAAATGGAGAATAATAGATATTTGAAAATGTGGTATATAAACATTTTATTCGTTTGTACCTTTATCAACTCTTGAGAGTAGACTTATAGGACTTATTTTATGTAAAATGGGGTGCTTAATCCACTGATGAAAACCGCGATGTCCTATCCTTAACCGTTTAGGAGATCGAGTAAAATGGAAAATAATAGATATTTGAAAATGTGATATATAAACATTTTATTCGTTTGTACCTTTATCAACTCTTGAGAGTTGACTTATAGGACCTATTTTATGTAAAATGAGGTGCCAAATCCACTGGTGAAAACCTCGATGTCCTATCTTTTACCGTTTAGGAGATCGAGTAAAATGGAGAATAATAGGTATGTGAAAATGTGATATATTAACATTTTATTCGTTTGTACCTTGATCAACTCATGAGGGTAGACTTATAGGACCTGTTTTATGTAAAATGAGGTGCTAAATCCACTGGTGAAAACCGCGATGTGATATCTTTAACCGTTTAGGAGATCGAGTAAAATAGAAAATAATAGATATTTGAAAATGTGATATATAAACATTTTATTCGTTTGTACCTTTATCAACTCTTAAGAGTAGACTTATAGGACTTATTTTATGTAAAATGAGATGCTAAATCCACTGGTGAAAACCTCGATGTCCTATCTTTAACCGTTTAGGAGATCGAGTAAAATGGAGAATAATAGATATTTGTAAATGTGATATATAAACATTTTATTCGTTTGTACCTTTATCAACTCTTGAGAGTTGACTTATAGGACCTATTTTAAGTAAAATGAGGTGCTAAATCCTCTGGTGAAAACCGCGATGTCCTATCTTTAACCGTTTAGGAGATCGAGTAAAATGGAGAATTATAGATATTTGAAAATGTGATTTATAAACATTTTATTCGTTTGTACCTTTATCAACTCTTGAGAGTAGACTTATAGGACTTATTTTATGTAAAATGAGGTGCTAAATCCTCTGGTGAAAACCGCGATGTCCTATCTTTAACCGTTTAGGAGATCGAGTATAATGGAGAATAATAGATATTTGAAAATGTGATATATAAACATTTTATTCGTTTGTACCATTAGCAACTCTTGAGAGGAGACTTATAGATCTTATTTTATGTAAAATGAGGTACGAAATCCTCTGGTGAAAACCGCGATGTCCTATCTTTAACCGTTTAGAAGATCGAGTAAAATGGATATTAATAGATATTTGAAAATGTGATATATAAACATTTTATTCGTTTGTACCTTTATCAACTTTTGAGAGTAGACTTATAGGACTTATTATATGTAAAATGAGGTGCTAAATCCACTGCTGAAAACCGCGATGTCCTATCTTTAACCGTTTAGGAGATCGAGTGAAATGGAGAATAATAAATATTTTAAAATGTGATATATAAACATTTTATTCGTTTGTACCTTTATCAACTCTTAAGAGTAGACTTATAGGACTTATTTTATGTAAAATAAGGTGCTAAATCCACTGGTGAAAACCGCGATGTCCTATCTTTAACCGTTTAGGAGATCGAGTAAAATAGAAAATAATAGATATTTGAAAATGTGATATTTAAACATTTAATTCGTTTGTACCTTTATCAACTCTTGAGAGTAGACTTATAGGACTTATTTTATGTAAAATGAGGTGCTAAATCCACTGGTTAAAACCGCGATGTCCTATCTTTAACCGTTTAGGAAATCGAGTGAAATGGAGAATAATAGATATTTTAAAATGTGATATATAAACATTTTATTCGTTTGTACCTTTATCAACTCTTAAGAGTAGACTTATAGGACTTATTTTATGTAAAATAAGGTGCTAAATCCACTGGTGAAAACCGCGATGTCCTATCTTTAACCGTTTAGGAGATCGAGTAAAATAGAAAATAATAGATATTTGAAAATGTGATATTTAAACATTTTATTCGTTTGTACCTTTATCAACTCTTGAGAGTAGACTTATAGGACTTATTTTATGTAAAATGAGGTGCTAAATCCACTGGTTAAAACCGCGATGTCCTATCTTTAACCGTTTAGGAAATCGAGTGAAATGGAGAATAATAGATATTTTAAAATGTGATATATAAACATTTTATTCGTTTGTACCTTTATCAACTCTTAAGAGTAGACTTATAGGACTTATTTTATGTAAAATAAGGTGCTAAATCCACTGGTAAAAACCGCGATGTCCTATCTTTAACCGTTTAGGAGATCGCATAAAATAGAAAATAATAGATATTTGAAAATGTGATATTTAAACATTTTATTCGTTTGTACCTTTATCAACTCTTGAGAGTAGACTTATAGGACTTATTTTATGTAAAATAAGGTGCTAAATCCACTGGTGAAAACCGCGATGTCCTATCTTTAACCGTTTAGGAGATCGAGTAAAATAGAAAATAATAGATATTTGAAAATGTGATATTTAAACATTTTATTCGTTTGTACCTTTATCAACTCTTGAGAGTAGACTTATAAGACCTATTTTATGTAAAATGAGGTGCTAAATCCACTGGTGAATACCTCGATGTCCTATCTTTAACCGTTTAGGAGATCGAGTATAATGGAGAATAATAGATATTTGAAAATGTGACATATAAACATTTTATTCGTTTGTACCTTTATCAACTCTTAAGAGTAGACTTATAGGACTTATTTAATGTAAAATGAGGTGCTAAATCCACTGGTGAAATCCGCGATGTCCTATCTTGAACCGTATAGGAGATCGAGTAAAATGGAGAAAAATAAATATTTGAAAATGTGATATATAAACATTTTATTCGTTTTTACCTTTATCAACTCTTGAGAGTAGACTTATAGGACCTATTTTATGTAAAATGAGGTGCTAAATCCACTGGTGAATACCTCGATGTCCTATCTTTAACCGTTTAGGAGATCGAGTATAATGGAGAATAATAGATATTTGAAAATGTGATATATAAACATTTTATTCGTTTGTACCATTAGCAACTCTTGAGAGGAGACTTATAGATCTTATTTTATGTAAAATGAGGTACGAAATCCTCTGGTGAAAACCGCGATGTCCTATCTTTAACCGTTTAGAAGATCGAGTAAAATGGATATTAATAGATATTTGAAAATGTGATATATAAACATTTTATTCGTTTGTACCTTTATCAACTTTTGAGAGTAGACTTATAGGACTTATTATATGTAAAATGAGGTGCTAAATCCACTGGTGAAAACCGCGATGTCCTATCTTTAACCGTTTAGGAGATCGAGTGAAATGGAGAATAATAAATATTTTAAAATGTGATATATAAACATTTTATTCGTTCGTACCTTTATCAACTCTTAAGAGTAGACTTATAGGACTTATTTTATGTAAAATAAGGTGCTAAATCCACTGGTGAAAACCGCGATGTCCTATCTTTAACCGTTTAGGAGATCGAGTAAAATAGAAAATAATAGATATTTGAAAATGTGATATTTAAACATTTAATTCGTTTGTACCTTTATCAACTCTTGAGAGTAGACTTATAGGACTTATTTTATGTAAAATGAGGTGCTAAATCCACTGGTTAAAACCGCGATGTCCTATCTTTAACCGTTTAGGAAATCGAGTGAAATGGAGAATAATAGATATTTTAAAATGTGATATATAAACATTTTATTCGTTTGTACCTTTATCAACTCTTAAGAGTAGACTTATAGGACTTATTTTATGTAAAATAAGGTGCTAAATCCACTGGTGAAAACCGCGATGTCCTATCTTTAACCGTTTAGGAGATCGAGTAAAATAGAAAATAATAGATATTTGAAAATGTGATATTTAAACATTTTATTCGTTTGTACCTTTATCAACTCTTGAGAGTAGACTTATAGGACTTATTTTATGTAAAATGAGGTGCTAAATCCACTGGTTAAAACCGCGATGTCCTATCTTTAACCGTTTAGGAAATCGAGTGAAATGGAGAATAATAGATATTTTAAAATGTGATATATAAACATTTTATTCGTTTGTACCTTTATCAACTCTTAAGAGTAGACTTATAGGACTTATTTTATGTAAAATAAGGTGCTAAATCCACTGGTGAAAACCGCGATGTCCTATCTTTAACCGTTTAGGAGATCGAATAAAATAGAAAATAATAGATATTTGAAAATGTGATATTTAAACATTTTATTCGTTTGTACCTTTATCAACTCTTGAGAGTAGACTTATAGGACTTATTTTATGTAAAATAAGGTGCTAAATCCACTGGTGAAAACCGCGATGTCCTATCTTTAACCGTTTAGGAGATCGAGTAAAATAGAAAATAATAGATATTTGAAAATGTGATATTTAAACATTTTATTCGTTTGTACCTTTATCAACTCTTGAGAGTAGACTTATAAGACTTATTTTATGTAAAATGAGGTGCTAAATCCACTGGTGAAAACCGCGATGTCCTATCTTTAACCGTTTAGGAGATCGAGTGAAATGGAGAATAATAGATATTTTAAAATGTGATATATAAACATTTTATTCGTTTGTACCTTTATCAACTCTTAAGAGTAGACTTATAGGACTTATTTTATGTAAAATAAGGTGCTAAATCCACTGGTGAAAACCGCGATGTCCTATCTTTAACCGTTTAGGAGATCGAATAAAATAGAAAATAATAGATATTTGAAAATGTGATATTTAAACATTTTATTCGTTTGTACCTTTATCAACTCTTGAGAGTAGACTTATAGGACTTATTTTATGTAAAATAAGGTGCTAAATCCACTGGTGAAAACCGCGATGTCCTATCTTTAACCGTTTAGGAGATCGAGTAAAATAGAAAATAATAGATATTTGAAAATGTGATATTTAAACATTTTATTCGTTTGTACCTTTATCAACTCTTGAGAGTAGACTTATAAGACTTATTTTATGTAAAATGAGGTGCTAAATCCACTGGTGAAAACCGCGATGTCCTATCTTTAACCGTTTAGGAGATCGAGTGAAATGGAGAATAATAGATATTTTAAAATGTGATATATAAACATTTTATTCGTTTGTACCTTTATCAACTCTTAAGAGTAGACTTATAGGACTTATTTTATGTAAAATAAGGTGCTAAATCCACTGGTGAAAACCGCGATGTCCTATCTTTAACCGTTTAGGAGATCGAGTAAAATAGAAAATAATAGATATTTGAAAATGTGATATTTAAACATTTTATTCGTTTGTACCTTTATCAACTCTTGAGAGTAGACTTATAGGACTTATTTTATGTAAAATAAGGTGCTAAATCCACTGGTGAAAACCGCGATGTCCTATCTTTAACCGTTTAGGAGATCGAGTAAAATAGAAAATAATAGATATTTGAAAATGTGATATTTAAACATTTAATTCGTTTGTACCTTTATCAACTCTTGAGAGTAGACTTATAGGACTTATTTTATGTAAAATGAGGTGCTAAATCCACTGGTTAAAACCGCGATGTCCTATCTTTAACCGTTTAGGAAATCGAGTGAAATGGAGAATAATAGATATTTTAAAATGTGATATATAAACATTTTATTCGTTTGTACCTTTATCAACTCTTAAGAGTAGACTTATAGGACTTATTTTATGTAAAATAAGGTGCTAAATCCACTGGTGAAAACCGCGATGTCCTATCTTTAACCGTTTAGGAGATCGAGTAAAATAGAAAATAATAGATATTTGAAAATGTGATATTTAAACATTTTATTCGTTTGTACCTTTATCAACTCTTGAGAGTAGACTTATAAGACTTATTTTATGTAAAATGAGGTGCTAAATCCACTGGTGAAAACCGCGATGTCCTATCTTTAACCGTTTAGGAGATCGAGTGAAATGGAGAATAATAGATATTTTAAAATGTGATATATAAACATTTTATTCGTTTGAACCTTTATTAACTCTTGAGAGTAGACTTATAAGACTTATTTTAAGTAAAATGAGGTGCTAAATCCACTGGTGAAAACCGCGATGTCCTATCTGTAATTGTTTAGGAGATCGAGTAAAATGGAGAAAAATAAATATTTGAAAATGTGATATATAAACATTTTATTCGTTTTTACCTTTATCAACTCTTGAGAGTAGACTTATAGGACCTATTTTATGTAAAATGAGGTGCTAAATCCACTGGTGAATACCTCGATGTCCTATCTTTAACCGTTTAGGAGATCGAGTATAATGGAGAATAATAGATATTTGAAAATGTGATATATAAACATTTTATTCGTTTGTACCATTAGCAACTCTTGAGAGGAGACTTATAGATCTTATTTTATGTAAAATGAGGTACGAAATCCTCTGGTGAAAACCGCGATGTCCTATCTTTAACCGTTTAGAAGATCGAGTAAAATGGATATTAATAGATATTTGAAAATGTGATATATAAACATTTTATTCGTTTGTACCTTTATCAACTCTTAAGAGTAGACTTATAGGACTTATTTTATGTAAAATAAGGTGCTAAATCCACTGGTGAAAACCGCGATGTCCTATCTTTAACCGTTTAGGAGATCGAATAAAATAGAAAATAATAGATATTTGAAAATGTGATATTTAAACATTTTATTCGTTTGTACCTTTATCAACTCTTGAGAGTAGACTTATAGGACTTATTTTATGTAAAATAAGGTGCTAAATCCACTGGTGAAAACCGCGATGTCCTATCTTTAACCGTTTAGGAGATCGAGTAAAATAGAAAATAATAGATATTTGAAAATGTGATATTTAAACATTTTATTCGTTTGTACCTTTATCAACTCTTGAGAGTAGACTTATAAGACTTATTTTATGTAAAATGAGGTGCTAAATCCACTGGTGAAAACCGCGATGTCCTATCTTTAACCGTTTAGGAAATCGAGTGAAATGGAGAATAATAGATATTTTAAAATGTGATATATAAACATTTTATTCGTTTGTACCTTTATCAACTCTTAAGAGTAGACTTATAGGACTTATTTTATGTAAAATAAGGTGCTAAATCCACTGGTGAAAACCGCGATGTCCTATCTTTAACCGTTTAGGAGATCGAGTAAAATAGAAAATAATAGATATTTGAAAATGTGATATTTAAACATTTTATTCGTTTGTACCTTTATCAACTCTTGAGAGTAGACTTATAGGACTTATTTTATGTAAAATGAGGTGCTAAATCCACTGGTTAAAACCGCGATGTCCTATCTTTAACCGTTTAGGAAATCGAGTGAAATGGAGAATAATAGATATTTTAAAATGTGATATATAAACATTTTATTCGTTTGTACCTTTATCAACTCTTAAGAGTAGACTTATAGGACTTATTTTATGTAAAATAAGGTGCTAAATCCACTGGTGAAAACCGCGATGTCCTATCTTTAACCGTTTAGGAGATCGAATAAAATAGAAAATAATAGATATTTGAAAATGTGATATTTAAACATTTTATTCGTTTGTACCTTTATCAACTCTTGAGAGTAGACTTATAAGACTTATTTTATGTAAAATAAGGTGCTAAATCCACTGGTGAAAACCGCGATGTCCTATCTTTAACCGTTTAGGAGATCGAGTGAAATGGAGAATAATAGATATTTTAAAATGTGATATTTAAACATTTTATTCGTTTGAACCTTTATTAACTCTTGAGAGTAGACTTATAAGACTTATTTTAAGTAAAATGAGGTGCTAAATCCACTGGTGAAAACCGCGATGTCCTATCTGTAATTGTTTAGGAGATCGAGTAAAATGGAGAAAAATAAATATTTGAAAATGTGATATATAAACATTTTATTCGTTTTTACCTTTATCAACTCTTGAGAGTAGACTTATAGGACCTATTTTATGTAAAATGAGGTGCTAAATCCACTGGTGAATACCTCGATGTCCTATCTTTAACCGTTTAGGAGATCGAGTATAATGGAGAATAATAGATATTTGAAAATGTGATATATAAACATTTTATTCGTTTGTACCATTAGCAACTCTTGAGAGGAGACTTATAGATCTTATTTTATGTAAAATGAGGTACGAAATCCTCTGGTGAAAACCGCGATGTCCTATCTTTAACCGTTTAGAAGATCGAGTAAAATGGATATTAATAGATATTTGAAAATGTGATATATAAACATTTTATTCGTTTGTACCTTTATCAACTTTTGAGAGTAGACTTATAGGACTTATTATATGTAAAATGAGGTGCTAAATCCACTGGTGAAAACCGCGATGTCCTATCTTTAACCGTTTAGGAGATCGAGTGAAATGGAGAATAATAAATATTTTAAAATGTGATATATAAACATTTTATTCGTTTGTACCTTTATCAACTCTTAAGAGTAGACTTATAGGACTTATTTTATGTAAAATAAGGTGCTAAATCCACTGGTGAAAACCGCGATGTCCTATCTTTAACCGTTTAGGAAATCGAGTGAAATGGAGAATAATAGATATTTTAAAATGTGATATATAAACATTTTATTCGTTTGTACCTTTATCAACTCTTAAGAGTAGACTTATAGGACTTATTTTATGTAAAATAAGGTGCTAAATCCACTGGTGAAAACCGCGATGTCCTATCTTTAACCGTTTAGGAGATCGAGTAAAATAGAAAATAATAGATATTTGAAAATGTGATATTTAAACATTTTATTCGTTTGTACCTTTATCAACTCTTGAGAGTAGACTTATAGGACTTATTTTATGTAAAATGAGGTGCTAAATCCACTGGTTAAAACCGCGATGTCCTATCTTTAACCGTTTAGGAAATCGAGTGAAATGGAGAATAATAGATATTTTAAAATGTGATATATAAACATTTTATTCGTTTGTACCTTTATCAACTCTTAAGAGTAGACTTATAGGACTTATTTTATGTAAAATAAGGTGCTAAATCCACTGGTGAAAACCGCGATGTCCTATCTTTAACCGTTTAGGAGATCGAATAAAATAGAAAATAATAGATATTTGAAAATGTGATATTTAAACATTTTATTCGTTTGTACCTTTATCAACTCTTGAGAGTAGACTTATAAGACTTATTTTATGTAAAATAAGGTGCTAAATCCACTGGTGAAAACCGCGATGTCCTATCTTTAACCGTTTAGGAGATCGAGTGAAATGGAGAATAATAGATATTTTAAAATGTGATATTTAAACATTTTATTCGTTTGAACCTTTATTAACTCTTGAGAGTAGACTTATAAGACTTATTTTAAGTAAAATGAGGTGCTAAATCCACTGGTGAAAACCGCGATGTCCTATCTGTAATTGTTTAGGAGATCGAGTAAAATGGAGAAAAATAAATATTTGAAAATGTGATATATAAACATTTTATTCGTTTTTACCTTTATCAACTCTTGAGAGTAGACTTATAGGACCTATTTTATGTAAAATGAGGTGCTAAATCCACTGGTGAATACCTCGATGTCCTATCTTTAACCGTTTAGGAGATCGAGTATAATGGAGAATAATAGATATTTGAAAATGTGATATATAAACATTTTATTCGTTTGTACCATTAGCAACTCTTGAGAGGAGACTTATAGATCTTATTTTATGTAAAATGAGGTACGAAATCCTCTGGTGAAAACCGCGATGTCCTATCTTTAACCGTTTAGAAGATCGAGTAAAATGGATATTAATAGATATTTGAAAATGTGATATATAAACATTTTATTCGTTTGTACCTTTATCAACTTTTGAGAGTAGACTTATAGGACTTATTATATGTAAAATGAGGTGCTAAATCCACTGGTGAAAACCGCGATGTCCTATCTTTAACCGTTTAGGAGATCGAGTGAAATGGAGAATAATAAATATTTTAAAATGTGATATATAAACATTTTATTCGTTTGTACCTTTATCAACTCTTAAGAGTAGACTTATAGGACTTATTTTATGTAAAATAAGGTGCTAAATCCACTGGTGAAAACCGCGATGTCCTATCTTTAACCGTTTAGGAGATCGAGTAAAATAGAAAATAATAGATATTTGAAAATGTGATATTTAAACATTTAATTCGTTTGTACCTTTATCAACTCTTGAGAGTAGACTTATAGGACTTATTTTATGTAAAATGAGGTGCTAAATCCACTGGTTAAAACCGCGATGTCCTATCTTTAACCGTTTAGGAAATCGAGTGAAATGGAGAATAATAGATATTTTAAAATGTGATATATAAACATTTTATTCGTTTGTACCTTTATCAACTCTTAAGAGTAGACTTATAGGACTTATTTTATGTAAAATAAGGTGCTAAATCCACTGGTGAAAACCGCGATGTCCTATCTTTAACCGTTTAGGAGATCGAGTAAAATAGAAAATAATAGATATTTGAAAATGTGATATTTAAACATTTTATTCGTTTGTACCTTTATCAACTCTTGAGAGTAGACTTATAGGACTTATTTTATGTAAAATGAGGTGCTAAATCCACTGGTTAAAACCGCGATGTCCTATCTTTAACCGTTTAGGAAATCGAGTGAAATGGAGAATAATAGATATTTTAAAATGTGATATATAAACATTTTATTCGTTTGTACCTTTATCAACTCTTAAGAGTAGACTTATAGGACTTATTTTATGTAAAATAAGGTGCTAAATCCACTGGTGAAAACCGCGATGTCCTATCTTTAACCGTTTAGGAGATCGAATAAAATAGAAAATAATAGATATTTGAAAATGTGATATTTAAACATTTTATTCGTTTGTACCTTTATCAACTCTTGAGAGTAGACTTATAGGACTTATTTTATGTAAAATAAGGTGCTAAATCCACTGGTGAAAACCGCGATGTCCTATCTTTAACCGTTTAGGAGATCGAGTAAAATAGAAAATAATAGATATTTGAAAATGTGATATTTAAACATTTTATTCGTTTGTACCTTTATCAACTCTTGAGAGTAGACTTATAAGACTTATTTTATGTAAAATGAGGTGCTAAATCCACTGGTGAAAACCGCGATGTCCTATCTTTAACCGTTTAGGAGATCGAGTGAAATGGAGAATAATAGATATTTTAAAATGTGATATATAAACATTTTATTCGTTTGTACCTTTATCAACTCTTATGAGTAGACTTATAGGACTTATTTTATGTAAAATAAGGTGCTAAATCCACTGGTGAAAACCGCGATGTCCTATCTTTAACCGTTTAGGAAATCGAGTGAAATGGAGAATAATAGATATTTTAAAATGTGATATATAAACATTTTATTCGTTTGTACCTTTATCAACTCTTAAGAGTAGACTTATAGGACTTATTTTATGTAAAATAAGGTGCTAAATCCACTGGTGAAAACCGCGATGTCCTATCTTTAACCGTTTAGGAGATCGAGTGAAATGGAGAATAATAGATATTTTAAAATGTGATATATAAACATTTTATTCGTTTGTACCTTTATCAACTCTTATGAGTAGACTTATAGGCCTTATTTTATGTAAAATAAGGTGCTAAATCCACTGGTGAAAACCGCGATGTCCTATCTTTAACCGTTTAGGAAATCGAGTGAAATGGAGAATAATAGATATTTTAAAATGTGATATATAAACATTTTATTCGTTTGTACCTTTATCAACTCTTAAGAGTAGACTTATAGGACTTATTTTATGTAAAATAAGGTGCTAAATCCACTGGTGAAAACCGCGATGTCCTATCTTTAACCGTTTAGGAGATCGAATAAAATAGAAAATAATAGATATTTGAAAATGTGATATTTAAACATTTTATTCGTTTGTACCTTTATCAACTCTTGAGAGTAGACTTATAGGACTTATTTTATGTAAAATAAGGTGCTAAATCCACTGGTTAAAACCGCGATGTCCTATCTTTAACCGTTTAGGAAATCGAGTGAAATGGAGAATAATAGATATTTTAAAATGTGATATATAAACATTTTATTCGTTTGTACCTTTATCAACTCTTAAGAGTAGACTTATAGGACTTATTTTATGTAAAATAAGGTGCTAAATCCACTGGTGAAAACCGCGATGTCCTATCTTTAACCGTTTAGGAGATCGAATAAAATAGAAAATAATAGATATTTGAAAATGTGATATTTAAACATTTTATTCGTTTGTACCTTTATCAACTCTTGAGAGTAGACTTATAGGACTTATTTTATGTAAAATAAGGTGCTAAATCCACTGGTGAAAACCGCGATGTCCTATCTTTAACCGTTTAGGAGATCGAGTAAAATAGAAAATAATAGATATTTGAAAATGTGATATTTAAACATTTTATTCGTTTGTACCTTTATCAACTCTTGAGAGTAGACTTATAAGACTTATTTTATGTAAAATGAGGTGCTAAATCCACTGGTGAAAACCGCGATGTCCTATCTTTAACCGTTTAGGAGATCGAGTGAAATGGAGAATAATAGATATTTTAAAATGTGATATATAAACATTTTATTCGTTTGTACCTTTATCAACTCTTAAGAGTAGACTTATAGGACTTATTTTATGTAAAATAAGGTGCTAAATCCACTGGTGAAAACCGCGATGTCCTATCTTTAACCGTTTAGGAGATCGAATAAAATAGAAAATAATAGATATTTGAAAATGTGATATTTAAACATTTTATTCGTTTGTACCTTTATCAACTCTTGAGAGTAGACTTATAGGACTTATTTTATGTAAAATAAGGTGCTAAATCCACTGGTGAAAACCGCGATGTCCTATCTTTAACCGTTTAGGAGATCGAGTAAAATAGAAAATAATAGATATTTGAAAATGTGATATTTAAACATTTTATTCGTTTGTACCTTTATCAACTCTTGAGAGTAGACTTATAAGACTTATTTTATGTAAAATGAGGTGCTAAATCCACTGGTGAAAACCGCGATGTCCTATCTTTAACCGTTTAGGAGATCGAGTGAAATGGAGAATAATAGATATTTTAAAATGTGATATATAAACATTTTATTCGTTTGTACCTTTATCAACTCTTAAGAGTAGACTTATAGGACTTATTTTATGTAAAATAAGGTGCTAAATCCACTGGTGAAAACCGCGATGTCCTATCTTTAACCGTTTAGGAGATCGAGTAAAATAGAAAATAATAGATATTTGAAAATGTGATATTTAAACATTTTATTCGTTTGTACCTTTATCAACTCTTGAGAGTAGACTTATAGGACTTATTTTATGTAAAATAAGGTGCTAAATCCACTGGTGAAAACCGCGATGTCCTATCTTTAACCGTTTAGGAGATCGAGTAAAATAGAAAATAATAGATATTTGAAAATGTGATATTTAAACATTTAATTCGTTTGTACCTTTATCAACTCTTGAGAGTAGACTTATAGGACTTATTTTATGTAAAATGAGGTGCTAAATCCACTGGTTAAAACCGCGATGTCCTATCTTTAACCGTTTAGGAAATCGAGTGAAATGGAGAATAATAGATATTTTAAAATGTGATATATAAACATTTTATTCGTTTGTACCTTTATCAACTCTTAAGAGTAGACTTATAAGACTTATTTTATGTAAAATGAGGTGCTAAATCCACTGGTGAAAACCGCGATGTCCTATCTTTAACCGTTTAGGAGATCGAGTGAAATGGAGAATAATAGATATTTTAAAATGTGATATATAAACATTTTATTCGTTTGAACCTTTATTAACTCTTGAGAGTAGACTTATAAGACTTATTTTAAGTAAAATGAGGTGCTAAATCCACTGGTGAAAACCGCGATGTCCTATCTGTAATTGTTTAGGAGATCGAGTAAAATGGAGAAAAATAAATATTTGAAAATGTGATATATAAACATTTTATTCGTTTTTACCTTTATCAACTCTTGAGAGTAGACTTATAGGACCTATTTTATGTAAAATGAGGTGCTAAATCCACTGGTGAATACCTCGATGTCCTATCTTTAACCGTTTAGGAGATCGAGTATAATGGAGAATAATAGATATTTGAAAATGTGATATATAAACATTTTATTCGTTTGTACCATTAGCAACTCTTGAGAGGAGACTTATAGATCTTATTTTATGTAAAATGAGGTACGAAATCCTCTGGTGAAAACCGCGATGTCCTATCTTTAACCGTTTAGAAGATCGAGTAAAATGGATATTAATAGATATTTGAAAATGTGATATATAAACATTTTATTCGTTTGTACCTTTATCAACTTTTGAGAGTAGACTTATAGGACTTATTATATGTAAAATGAGGTGCTAAATCCACTGGTGAAAACCGCGATGTCCTATCTTTAACCGTTTAGGAGATCGAATAAAATAGAAAATAATAGATATTTGAAAATGTGATATTTAAACATTTTATTCGTTTGTACCTTTATCAACTCTTGAGAGTAGACTTATAGGACTTATTTTATGTAAAATAAGGTGCTAAATCCACTGGTTAAAACCGCGATGTCCTATCTTTAACCGTTTAGGAGATCGAGTGAAATGGAGAATAATAAATATTTTAAAATGTGATATATAAACATTTTATTCGTTTGTACCTTTATCAACTCTTAAGAGTAGACTTATAGGACTTATTTTATGTAAAATAAGGTGCTAAATCCACTGGTGAAAACCGCGATGTCCTATCTTTAACCGTTTAGGAGATCGAGTAAAATAGAAAATAATAGATATTTGAAAATGTGATATTTAAACATTTAATTCGTTTGTACCTTTATCAACTCTTGAGAGTAGACTTATAGGACTTATTTTATGTAAAATGAGGTGCTAAATCCACTGGTTAAAACCGCGATGTCCTATCTTTAACCGTTTAGGAAATCGAGTGAAATGGAGAATAATAGATATTTTAAAATGTGATATATAAACATTTTATTCGTTTGTACCTTTATCAACTCTTAAGAGTAGACTTATAGGACTTATTTTATGTAAAATAAGGTGCTAAATCCACTGGTGAAAACCGCGATGTCCTATCTTTAACCGTTTAGGAGATCGAGTAAAATAGAAAATAATAGATATTTGAAAATGTGATATTTAAACATTTTATTCGTTTGTACCTTTATCAACTCTTGAGAGTAGACTTATAGGACTTATTTTATGTAAAATGAGGTGCTAAATCCACTGGTTAAAACCGCGATGTCCTATCTTTAACCGTTTAGGAAATCGAGTGAAATGGAGAATAATAGATATTTTAAAATGTGATATATAAACATTTTATTCGTTTGTACCTTTATCAACTCTTAAGAGTAGACTTATAGGACTTATTTTATGTAAAATAAGGTGCTAAATCCACTGGTGAAAACCGCGATGTCCTATCTTTAACCGTTTAGGAGATCGAATAAAATAGAAAATAATAGATATTTGAAAATGTGATATTTAAACATTTTATTCGTTTGTACCTTTATCAACTCTTGAGAGTAGACTTATAGGACTTATTTTATGTAAAATAAGGTGCTAAATCCACTGGTGAAAACCGCGATGTCCTATCTTTAACCGTTTAGGAGATCGAGTAAAATAGAAAATAATAGATATTTGAAAATGTGATATTTAAACATTTAATTCGTTTGTACCTTTATCAACTCTTGAGAGTAGACTTATAGGACTTATTTTATGTAAAATGAGGTGCTAAATCCACTGGTTAAAACCGCGATGTCCTATCTTTAACCGTTTAGGAAATCGAGTGAAATGGAGAATAATAGATATTTTAAAATGTGATATATAAACATTTTATTCGTTTGTACCTTTATCAACTCTTAAGAGTAGACTTATAGGACTTATTTTATGTAAAATAAGGTGCTAAAACCCCTGGTGAAAACCGCGATGTCCTATCTTTAACCGTTTAGGAGATCGAGTAAAATAGAAAATAATAGATATTTGAAAATGTGATATTTAAACATTTTATTGGTTTGTACCTTTATCAACTCTTGAGAGTAGACTTATAAGACTTATTTTATGTAAAATGAGGTGCTAAATCCACTGGTGAAAACCGCGATGTCCTATCTTTAATTGTTTAGGAGATCGAGTGAAATGGAGAATAATAGATATTTTAAAATGTGATATATAAACATTTTATTCGTTTGAACCTTTATTAACTCTTGAGAGTAGACTTATAAGACTTATTTTAAGTAAAATGAGGTGCTAAATCCACTGGTGAAAACCGCGATGTCCTATCTGTAATTGTTTAGGAGATCGAGTAAAATGGAGAATAATAGATATTTGAAAATGTGATATATAAACATTTTATTCGTTTGTACCTTTATCAACTCTTAAGAGTAGACTTATAGGACTTATTTTATGTAAAATGAGATGCTTAATCCACTGGTGAAAACCGCGATGTCCTATCTTTAACCGTTTAGGAGATGGAGTAAAATGGAGAATAATAGATATTTGAAAATGTGACATATAAACATTTTATCCGTTTGTACCTTTATCAACTCTTAAGAGTAGACTTATAGGACTTATTTTATGTAAAATGAGGTGCTAAATCCACTGGTGAAATCCGCGATGTCCTATCTTGAACCGTATAGGAGATCGAGTAAAATGGAGAAAAATAAATATTTGAAAATGTGATATATAAACATTTTATTCGTTTTTACCTTTATCAACTCTTGAGAGTAGACTTATAGGACCTATTTTATGTAAAATGAGGTGCTAAATCCACTGGTGAATACCTCGATGTTCTATCTTTAACCGTTTAGGAGATCGAGTATAATGGAGAATAATAGATATTTGAAAATGTGATATATAAACATTTTATTCGTTTGTACCTTTAGCAACTCTTGAGAGGAGACTTATAGGTCTCATTTTATGAAAAATGAGGTACTAAATCCTCTGGTGAAAACCGCGATGTCCTATCTTTAACCGTTTAGGAGATCGAGTAAAATGGATATTAATAGATATTTGAAAATGTGATATATAAACATTTTATTCGTTTGTACCTTTATCAACTTTTGAGAGTAGACTTATGGGACTTATTATATGTAAAATGAGGTGCTAAATCCACTGGTGAAAACCGCGATGTCCTATCTTTAACCGTTTAGGAGATTGAGAGAAATGGAGAATAATAGATATTTTAAAATGTGATATATAAACATTTTATTCGTTTGTACCTTTATCAACACTTAAGAGTAGACTTATAGGACTTATTTTATGGAAAATAAGGTGCTAAATCCACTGGTGAAAACCGCGATGTCCTATCTTTAACCGTTTAGGAGATCGAGTAAAATAGAAAATAATAGATATTTGAACATGTGATATTTAAACATTTTATTCGTTTGTACCTTTATCAACTCTTGAGAGTAGACTTATAGGACTTATTTTATGTAAAATGAGGTTCTTAACCCACTGGTTAAAACCGCGATGTCCTATCTTAAACCGTTTAGGAAATCGAGTGAAATGGAGAATAATAGATATTTTAAAATGTGATATATAAACATTTTATTCGTTTGTACCTTTATCAACTCTTAAGAGTAGACTTATAGGACTTATTTTATGTAAAATAAGGTGCTAAATCCACTGGTGAAAACCGCGATGTCCTATCTTTAACCGTTTAGGAGATCGAGTAAAATAGAAAATAATAGATATTTGAAAATGTGATATTTAAACATTTTATCCGTTTGTACCTTTATCAACTCTTGAGAGTAGACTTATAGGACTTATTTTATGTAAAATGAGGTGCTAAATCCACTGGTTAAAAACGGGATGTCCTATCTTTAACCGTTTAGGAAATCGAGTGAAATGGAGAATAATAGATATTTTAAAATGTGATATATAAACATTTTATTCGTTTGTACCTTTATCAACTCTTAAGAGTAGACTTATAGGACTTATTTTATGTAAAATAAGGTGCTAAATCCACTGGTGAAAACCGCGATGTCCTATCTTTAACCGTTTAGGAGATCGAGTAAAATAGAAAATAATAGATATTTGAAAATGTGATATTTAAACATTTTATTCGTTTGTACCTTTATCAACTCTTGAGAGTAGACTTATAAGACTTATTTTATGTAAAATGAGGTGCTAAATCCACTGGTTAAAACCGCGATGTCCTATCTTTAACCGTTTAGGAGATCGAGTAAAATGGAGAATAATAGATATTTGAAAATGTGATATATAAACATTTTATTCGTTTGTACCTTTATCAACTCTTGAGAGTAGACTTATAGGACTTATTTAATGTAAAATGAGGTGCTAAATCCACTGGTGAATACCTCGATGTCCTATCTTTAACCGTTTAGGAGATCGAGTATAATGGAGAATAATAGATATTTGAAAATGTGATATATAAACAATTTATTCGTTTGTGCCTTTATCAACTCTTAAGAGTAGACTTATAGGACTTATTTTATGTAAAATAAGGTGCTAAATCCACTGGTGAAAACCGCGATGACCTATCTTTAACCGTTTAGGAGATCGAGTAAAATGGAGAATAATAGATATTTGAAAATGTGATATATAAACATTTTATTCGTTTGTACCTTTATCAACCCTTGAGAACAGACTTATAGAACTTATTTTAAGTAAAATGAGGTGCTAAATCCACTGGTTAAAACCGCGATGTCCTATCTTTAACCGTTTAGGAGATCGAGTAAAATAGAAAATAATAGATATTTGAAAATGTGATATTTAAACATTTTATTCGTTTGTACCTTTATCAACTCTTGAGAGTAGACTTATAGGACTTATTTTATGTAAAATAAGGTGCTAAATCCACTGGTGAAAACCGCGATGTCCTATCTTTAACCGTTTAGGAGATCGAGTAAAATAGAAAATAATAGATATTTGAAAATGTGATATTTAAACATTTTATTCGTTTGTACCTTTATCAACTCTTGAGAGTAGACTTATAGGACTTATTTTATGTAAAATAAGGTGCTAAATCCACTGGTGAAAACCGCGATGTCCTATCTTTAACCGTTTAGGAGATCGAGTAAAATAGAAAATAATAGATATTTGAAAATGTGATATTTAAACATTTAATTCGTTTGTACCTTTATCAACTCTTGAGAGTAGACTTATAGGACTTATTTTATGTAAAATGAGGTGCTAAATCCACTGGTTAAAACCGCGATGTCCTATCTTTAACCGTTTAGGAAATCGAGTGAAATGGAGAATAATAGATATTTTAAAATGTGATATATAAACATTTTATTCGTTTGTACCTTTATCAACTCTTAAGAGTAGACTTATAGGACTTATTTTACGTAAAATAAGGTGCTAAATCCACTGGTGAAAACCGCGATGTCCTATCTTTAACCGTTTAGGAGATCGAGTAAAATAGAAAATAATAGATATTTGAAAATGTGATATTTAAACATTTTATTCGTTTGTACCTTTATCAACTCTTGAGAGTAGACTTATAAGACTTATTTTATGTAAAATGAGGTGCTAAATCCACTGGTGAAAACCGCGATGTCCTATCTTTAACCGTTTAGGAGATCGAGTAAAATGGAGAATAATAGATATTTGAAAATGTGATATATAAACATTTTATTCGTTTGTACCTTTATCAACTCTTAAGAGTAGACTTATAGGACTTATTTTATGTAAAATGAGGTGCTAAATCTACTGGTGAAAACCGCGATGTCCTATCTTTAACCGTTTAGGAGATCGAGTAAAATAGAAAATAATAGATATTTGAAAATGTGATATTTAAACATTTTATTCGTTTGTACCTTTATCAACTCTTGAGAGTAGACTTATAGAACTTATTTTATGTAAAATAAGGTGCTAAATCCACTGGTGAAAACCGCGATGTCCTATCTTTAACCGTTTAGGAGATCGAGTAAAATAGAAAATAATAGATATTTGAAAATGTGATATTTAAACATTTAATTCGTTTGTACCTTTATCAACTCTTGAGAGTAGACTTATAGGACTTATTTTATGTAAAATGAGGTGCTAAATCCACTGGTTAAAACCGCGATGTCCTATCTTTAACCGTTTAGGAAATCGAGTGAAATGGAGAATAATAGATATTTTAAAATGTGATATAAAAACATTTTATTCGTTTGTACCTTTATCAACTCTTAAGAGTAGACTTATAGGACTTATTTTATGTAAAATAAGGTGCTAAATCCACTGGTGAAAACCGCGATGTCCTATCTTTAACCGTTTAGGAGATCGAGTAAAATAGAAAATAATAGATATTTGAAAATGTGATATTTAAACATTTTATTCGTTTGTACCTTTATCAACTCTTGAAAGTAGACTTATAAGACTTATTTTATGTAAAATGAGGTGCTAAATCCACTGGTTAAAACCGCGATGTCCTATCTTTAACCGTTTAGGAGATCGAGTAAAATGGAGAATAATAGATATTTGAAAATGTGATATATAAACATTTTATTCGTTTGAACCTTTATTAACTCTTGAGAGTAGACTTATAAGACTTATTTTAAGTAAAATGAGGTGCTAAATCCACTGGTGAAAACCGCGATGTCCTATCTTTAATTGTTTAGGAGATCGAGTGAAATGGAGAATAATAGATATTTTAAAATGTGATATATAAACATTTTATTCGTTTGTCCCTTTATCAACTCTTAAGAGTAGACTTATAGGACTTATTTTATGTAAAATAAGGTGCTAAATCCACTGGTGAAAACCGCGATGTCCTATCTTTAACCGTTTAGGAGATCGAGTAAAATAGAAAATAATAGATATTTGAAAATGTGATATTTAAACATTTTATTCGTTTGTACCTTTATCAACTCTTGAGAGTAGACTTATAGGACTTATTTTATGTAAAATGAGGTGCTAAATCCACTGGTTAAAACCGCGATGTCCTATCTTTAACCGTTTAGGAAATCGAGTGAAATGGAGAATAATAGATATTTTAAAATGTGATATATAAACATTTTATTCGTTTGTACCTTTATCAACTCTTAAGAGTAGACTTATAGGACTTATTTTATGTAAAATAAGGTGCTAAATCCACTGGTGAAAACCGCGATGTCCTATCTTTAACCGTTTAGGAGATCGAGTAAAATAGAAAATAATAGATATTTGAAAATGTGATATTTAAACATTTTATTCGTTTGTACCTTTATCAACTCTTGAGAGTAGACTTATAAGACTTATTTTATGTAAAATGAGGTGCTAAATCCACTGGTGAAAACCGCGATGTCCTATCTTTAACCGTTTAGGAGATCGAGTAAAATGGAGAATAATAGATATTTGAAAATGTGATATATAAACATTTTATTCGTTTGTACCTTTATCAACTCTTAAGAGTAGACTTATAGGACTTATTTTATGTAAAATGAGATGCTTAATCCACTGGTGAAAACCGCGATGTCCTATCTTTAACAGTTTAGGAGATGGAGTAAAATGGAGAATAATAGATATTTGAAAATGTGACATATAAACATTTTATTCGTTTGTACCTTTATCAACTCTTAAGAGTAGACTTATAGGACTTATTTTATGTAAAATGAGGTGCTAAATCCACTGGTGAAAACCGCGATGTCCTATCTTGAACCGTATAGGAGATCGAGTAAAATGGAGAAAAATAAATATTTGAAAATGGGATATATAAACATTTTATTCGTTTTTACCTTTATCAACTCTTGAGAGTAGACTTATAGGACCTATTTTATGTAAAATGAGGTGCTAAATCCACTGGTGAATACCTCGATGTCCTATCTTTAACCGTTTAGGAGATCGAGTAAAATGGAGAATAATAGATATTTGAAAATGTGATATATAAACATTTTATTCGTTTGAACCATTAGCAACTCTTGAGAGGAGACTTATAGATCTTATTTTATGTAAAATGAGGTACTAAATCCTCTGGTGAAAACCGCGATGTCCTATCTTTAACCGTTTAGGAGATCGAGTAAAATGGATATTAATAGATATTTGAAAATGTGATATATAAACATTTTATTCGTTTGTACCTTTATCAACTTTTGAGAGTAGACTTATAGGACTTATTATATGTAAAATGAGGTGCTAAATCCACTGGTGAAAACCGCGATGTCCTATCTTTAACCGTTTAGGAGATCGAGTGAAATGGAGAATAATAGATATTTTAAAATGTGATATATAAACATTTTATTCGTTTGTACCTTTATCAACTCTTAAGAGTAGACTTATAGGACTTATTTTATGTAAAATAAGGTGCTAAATCCACTGGTGAAAACCGCGATGTCCTATCTTTAACCGTTTAGGAGATCGAGTAAAATAGAAAATAATAGATATTTGAAAATGTGATATTTAAACATTTTATTCGTTTGTACCTTTATCAACTCTTGAGAGTAGACTTATAGGACTTATTTTATGTAAAATGAGGTGCTAAATCCACTGGTTAAAACCGCAATGTCCTATCTTTAACCGTTTAGGAAATCGAGTGAAATGGAGAATAATAGATATTTTAAAATGTGATATATAAACATTTTATTCGTTTGTACCTTTATCAACTCTTAAGAGTAGACTTATAGGACTTATTTTATGTAAAATGAGGTGCTAAATCCACTGGTTAAAAACGGGATGTCCTATCTTTAACCGTTTAGGAAATCGAGTGAAATGGAGAATAATAGATATTTTAAAATGTGATATATAAACATTTTATTCGTTTGTACCTTTATCAACTCTTAAGAGTAGACTTATAGGACTTATTTTATGTAAAATAAGGTGCTAAATCCACTGGTGAAAACCGCGATGTCCTATCTTTAACCGTTTAGGAGATCGAGTAAAATAGAAAATAATAGATATTTGAAAATGTGATATTTAAACATTTTATTCGTTTGTACCTTTATCAACTCTTGAGAGTAGACTTATAAGACTTATTTTATGTAAAATGAGGTGCTAAATCCACTGGTTAAAACCGCGATGTCCTATCTTTAACCGTTTAGGAGATCGAGTAAAATGGAGAATAATAGATATTTGAAAATGTGATATATAAACATTTTATTCGTTTGTACCTTTATCAACTCTTGAGAGTAGACTTATAGGACTTATTTAATGTAAAATGAGGTGCTAAATCCACTAGTGAATACCTCGATGTCCTATCTTTAACCGTTTAGGAGATCGAGTATAATGGAGAATAATAGATATTTGAAAATGTGATATATAAACAATTTATTCGTTTGTGCCTTTATCAACTCTTAAGAGTAGACTTATAGGTCTTATTTTATGTAAAATAAGGTGCTAAATCCACTGGTGAAAACCGCGATGACCTATCTTTAACCGTTTAGGAGATCGAGTAAAATGGAGAATAATAGATATTTGAAAATGTGATATATAAACATTTTATTCGTTTGTACCTTTATCAACCCTTGAGAACAGACTTATAGAACTTATTTTAAGTAAAATGAGGTGCTAAATCCACTGGTTAAAACCGCGATGTCCTATCTTTAACCGTTTAGGAGATCGAGTATAATGGAGAATAATAGATATTTGAAAATGTGATATATAAACATTTTATTTGTTTGTACCTTTATCAACCCTTGAGAATAGACTTATAGGACTTATTTAATGTAAAATGAGGTGCTAAATCCACTGGTGAAAACCGCGATGTCCTATCTTTAACCGTTTAGGAGATCGAGTAAAATGGAGAATAATAGATATTTGAAAATGTGATATATAAACATTTTATTCGTTTGTACCTTTATCAACTCTTAAGAGTAGACTTATAGGACTTATTTTATGTAAAATGAGGTGCTAAATCCACTGGTGAAAACCGCGATGTCCTATCTTTAACCGTTTAGGAGATCGAGTAAAATAGAAAATAATAGATATTTGAAAATGTGATATTTAAACATTTTATTCGTTTGTACCTTTATCAACTCTTGAGAGTAGACTTATAGAACTTATTTTATGTAAAATAAGGTGCTAAATCCACTGGTGAAAACCGCGATGTCCTATCTTTAACCGTTTAGGAGATCGAGTAAAATAGAAAATAATAGATATTTGAAAATGTGATATTTAAACATTTAATTCGTTTGTACCTTTATCAACTCTTGAGAGTAGACTTATAGGACTTATTTTATGTAAAATGAGGTGCTAAATCCACTGGTTAAAACCGCGATGTCCTATCTTTAACCGTTTAGGAAATCGAGTGAAATGGAGAATAATAGATATTTTAAAATGTGATATATAAACATTTTATTCGTTTGTACCTTTATCAACTCTTAAGAGTAGACTTATAGGACTTATTTTATGTAAAATAAGGTGCTAAATCCACTGGTGAAAACCGCGATGTCCTATCTTTAACCGTTTAGGAGATCGAGTAAAATAGAAAATAATAGATATTTGAAAATGTGATATTTAAACATTTTATTCGTTTGTAAATTTATCAACTCTTGAGAGTAGACTTATAGGACTTATTTTATGTAAAATGAGGTGCTAAATCCACTGGTTAAAACCGCGATGTCCTATCTTTAACCGTTTAGGAAATCGAGTGAAATGGAGAATAATAGATATTTTAAAATGTGATATATAAACATTTTATTCGTTTGTACCTTTATCAACTCTTAAGAGTAGACTTATAGGACTTATTTAATGTAAAATGAGGTGCTAAATCCACTAGTGAATACCTCGATGTCCTATCTTTAACCGTTTAGGAGATCGAGTATAATGGAGAATAATAGATATTTGAAAATGTGATATATAAACAATTTATTCGTTTGTGCCTTTATCAACTCTTAAGAGTAGACTTATAGGACTTATTTTATGTAAAATAAGGTGCTAAATCCACTGGTGAAAACCGCGATGACCTATCTTTAACCGTTTAGGAGATCGAGTAAAATGGAGAATAATAGATATTTGAAAATGTGATATATAAACATTTTATTCGTTTGTACCTTTATCAACCCTTGAGAACAGACTTATAGAACTTATTTTAAGTAAAATGAGGTGCTAAATCCACTGGTTAAAACCGCGATGTCCTATCTTTAACCGTTTAGGAGATCGAGTATAATGGAGAATAATAGATATTTGAAAATGTGATATATAAACATTTTATTTGTTTGTACCTTTATCAACCCTTGAGAATAGACTTATAGGACTTATTTAATGTAAAATGAGGTGCTAAATCCACTGGTGAATACCTCGATGTCCTATCTTTAACCGTTTAGGAGATCGAGTATAATGGAGAATAATAGATATTTGAAAATGTGATATATAAACATTTTATTCGTTTGAACCATTAGCAACTCTTGAGAGGAGACTTATAGATCTTATTTTATGTAAAATGAGGTACTAAATCCTCTGGTGAAAACCGCGATGTCCTATCTTTAACCGTTTAGGAGATCGAGTAAAATGGATATTAATAGATATTTGAAAATGTGATATATAAACATTTTATTCGTTTGTACCTTTATCAACTTTTGAGAGTAGACTTATAGGACTTATTATATGTAAAATGAGGTGCTAAATCCACTGGTGAAAACCGCGATGTCCTATCTTTAACCGTTTAGGAGATCGAGTGAAATGGAAAATAATAGATATTTTAAAATGTGATATATAAACATTTTATTCGTTTGTACCTTTATCAACTTTTGAGAGTAGACTTATAGGACTTATTATATGTAAAATGAGGTGCTAAATCCACTGGTGAAAACCGCGATGTCCTATCTTTAACCGTTTAGGAGATCGAGTAAAATGGAGAATAATAGATATTTGAAAATGTGATATATAAACATTTTATTCGTTTGTACCTTTAGCAACTCTTGAGAGAAGACTTATGGGACTTATTATATGTAAAATGAGGTGCTAAATCCACTGGTGAAAACCGCGATGTCCTATCTTTAACCGTTTAGGAGATTGAGTGAAATGGAGAATAATAGATATTTTAAAATGTGATATATAAACATTTTATTCGTTTGTACCTTTATCAACACTTAAGAGTAGACTCATAGGATTTATTTTATGAAAAATAAGGTGCTAAATCCACTGGTGAAAACCGCGATGTCCTATCTTTAACCGTTTAGGAGATCGAGTAAAATGGAGAATAATAGATATTTGATAATGTGATATATAAACATTTTATTCGTTTTTACCTTTATCAACTCTTGAGAGTAGACTTATAGGACCTATTTTATGTAAAATGAGGTGCTAAATCCACTGGTGAATACCTCGATGTCCTATCTTTAACCGTTTAGGAGATCGAGTATAATGGAGAATAATAGATATTTGAAAATGTGATATATAAACATTTTATTCGTTTGTACCTTTAGCAACTCTTGAGAGGAGACTTATAGGTCTTATTTTATGTAAAATGAGGTACTAAATCCTGTGGTAAAAACCGCGATGTCCTATGTTTAACCGTTTAGGAGATCGAGTAAAATGGATATTAATAGATATTTGAAAATGTGATATATAAACATTTTATTCGTTTGTACCTTTATCAACTTTTGAGAGTAGACTTATAGGACTTATTATATGTAAAATGAGGTGCTAAATCCACTGGTGAAAACCGCGATGTCCTATCTTTAACCGTTTAGGAGATCGAGTGAAATGGAGAATAATAGATATTTTAAAATGTGATATATAAACATTTTATTCGTTTGTACCTTTATCAACTCTTAAGAGTAGACTTATAGGACCTATTTTATGTAAAATGAGGTGCTAAATCCACTGGTGAAAACCTCGATGTCCTATCTTTCACCGTTTAGGAGATCGAGTATATGGAGAATAATAGATATTTGAAAATGTGATATATAAACATTTTATTCGTTTGTACCTTTAGCAACTCTTGAGAGGAGACTTATAGGACTTATTTTATGTAAAATGAGGTGCTAAATCCACTGGTGAAAACCGCAATGTCCTATCTTGAACCGTATAGGAGATCGAGTAAAATGGAGAAAAATAAATATTTGAAAATGTGATATATAAACATTTTATTCGTTTTTACCTTTATCAACTCTTGAGAGTAGACTTATAGGACCTATTTTATGTAAAATGAGGTGCTAAATCCACTGGTGAATACCTCGATGTCCTATCTTTAACCGTTTAGTAGATCTAGTATAATGGAGAATAATAGATATTTGAAAATGTGATATATAAACATTTTATTCGTTTGTACCTTTAGCAACTCTTGAGAGGAGACTTATAGGTCTTATTTTATGTAAAATGAGGTACTAAATCCTGTGGTAAAAACCGCGATGTCCTATGTTTAACCGTTTAGGAGATCGAGTAAAATGGATATTAATAGATATTTGAAAATGTGATATATAAACATTTTATTCGTTTGTACCTTTATCAACTTTTGAGAGTAGACTTATAGGACTTATTATATGTAAAATGAGGTGCTTAATCCACTGGTGAAAACCGCGATGTCCTATCTTTAACCGTTTAGGAGATCGAGTAAAATGGAGAATAATAGATATTTGAAAATGTGATATATAAACATTTTATTCGTTTGTACCTTTAGCAACTCTTGAGAGAAGACTTATAGGACCTATTTTATGTAAAATGAGGTGCTTAATCCACTGGTGAATACCTCGGTGTCCTATCTTTAACCGTTTAGGAGATCGAGTATAATGGAGAATAATAGATATTTGAAAATGTGATATATAAACATTTTATTCGTTTGTACCTTTATCAACTTTTGAGAGTAGACTTGTGGGACTTATTATATGTAAAATGAGGTGCTAAATCCACTGGTGAAAACCGCAATGTCCTATCTTTAACCGTTTAGGAGATTGAGTGAAATGGAGAATAATAGATATTTTAAAATGTGATATATAAACATTTTATTCGTTTGTACCTTTATCAACACTTAAGAGTAGACTCATAGGATTTATTTTATGTAAAATAAGGTGCTAAATCCACTGGTGAAAACCGCGATGTCCTATCTTTAACCGTTTAGGAGATCGAGTAAAATAGAAAATAATAGATATTTGAAAATGTGATATTTAAACATTTTATTCGTTTGTACCTTTATCAACCCTTGAGAGTAGACTTATAGAACTTATTTTATGTAAAATGAGGTGCTTAATCCACTGGTTAAAACCGCGATGTCCTATCTTTAACCGTTTAGGAAATCGAGTGAAATGGAGAATAATAGATATTTTAAAATGTGATATATAAACATTTTATTCGTTTGTACCTTTATCAACTCTTAAGAGTAGACTTATAGTACTTATTTTATGTAAAATAAGGTGCTAAATCCCCTGGTGAAAACCGCGATGTCCTATCTTTAACCGTTTAGGAGATCGATTAAAATAGAAAATAATAGATATTGGAAAATGTGATATTTAAATATTTTATTCGTTTGTACCTTTATCAACTCTTGAGAGTAGACTTATAAGACTTATTTTATGTAAAATGAGGTGCTAAATCCACTGGTGAAAACCGCGATGTCCTATCTTTAACCGTTTAGGAGATCGAGTAAAATAGAAAATAATAGATATTTGAAAATGTGATATTTAAACATTTTATTCGTTTGTACCTTTATCAACTCTTGAGAGTAGACTTATAAGACTTATTTTAAGTAAAATGAGGTGCTAAATCCACTGGTGAAAACCGCGATGTCCTATCTTTAATTGTTTAGGAGATCAAGTAAAATGGAGAATAATAGATATTTGAAAATGTGATATATAAACATTTTATTCGTTTGTACCTTTATCAACTCTTGAGAGTAGACTTATAGGACTTATTTTATGAAAATGAGGTGCCAAATCCACTGGTGAAATCCGCGGTGTCCTATCTTTAACCGTTTAGGAGATCGAGTAAATTGGAGAATAATAGATATTTGAAAATGTGATATATAAACATTTTATTCGTTTGTACCTTTATCAACTCTTAAGAGTAGACTTATAGGACTTATTTTATGTAAAATGAGATGCTTAATCCACTGGTGAAAACCGCGATGTCCTATCTTTAACCGTTTAGGAGATGGAGTAAAATGGAGAATAATAGATATTTGAAAATGTGACATATAAACATTTTATTCGTTTGTACCTTTATCAACTCTTAAGAGTAGACTTATAGGACTTATTTTATGTAAAATGAGGTGCTAAATCCACTGGTGAAATCCGCGATGTCCTATCTTGAACCGTATAGGAGATCGAGTAAAATGGAGAAAAATAAATATTTGAAAATGTGATATATAAACATTCTATTCGTTTTTACCTTTATCAACTCTTGAGAGTAGACTTATAGGACCTATTTTATGTAAAATGAGGTGCTAAATCCACTGGTGAATACCTCGATGTCCTATCTTTAACCGTTTAGGAGATCGAGTATAATGGAGAATAATAGATATTTGAAAATGTGATATATAAACATTTTATTCGTTTGTACCATTAGCAACTCTTGAGAGGAGACTTATAGATCTTATTTTATGTAAAATGAGGTACGAAATCCTCTGGTAAAAACCGCGATGTCCTATCTTTAACCGTTTAGAAGATCGAGTAAAATGGATATTAATAGATATTTGAAAATGTGATATATAAACATTTTATTCGTTTGTACCTTTATCAACTTTTGAGAGTAGACTTATAGGACTTATTATATGTAAAATAAGGTGCTAAATCCACTGGTGAAAACCGCGATGTCCTATCTTTAACCGTTTAGGAGATCGAGTGAAATGGAGAATAATAGATATTTTAAAATGTGATATATAAACATTTTATTCGTTTGTACCTTTATCAACTCTTAAGAGTAGACTTATAGGACTTATTTTATGTAAAATAAGGTGCTAAATCCACTGGTGAAAACCGCGATGTCCTATCTTTAACCGTTTAGGAGATCGAGTAATATAGAAAATAATAGATATTTGAAAATGTGATATTTAAACATTTAATTCGTTTGTACCTTTATCAACTCTTGAGAGTAGACTTATAGGACTTATTTTATGTAAAATGAGGTGCTAAATCCACTGGTTAAAACCGCGATGTCCTATCTTTAACCGTTTAGGAAATCGAGTGAAATGGAGAATAATAGATATTTTAAAATGTGATATATAAACATTTTATTCGTTTGTACCTTTATCAACTCTTAAGAGTAGACTTATAGGACTTATTTTATGTAAAATAAGGTGCTAAATCCACTGGTGAAAACCGCGATGTCCTATCTTTAACCGTTTAGGAGATCGAGTAAAATAGAAAATAATAGATATTTGAAAATGTGATATTTAAACATTTTATTTGTTTGTACCTTTATCAACTCTTGAGAGTAGACTTATAGGACTTATTTTATGTAAAATGAGGTGCTAAATCCACTGGTTAAAACCGCGATGTCCTATCTTTAACCGTTTAGGAAATCGAGTGAAATGGAGAATAATAGATATTTTAAAATGTGATATATAAACATTTTATTCGTTTGTACCTTTATCAACTCTTAAGAGTAGACTTATAGGACTTATTTTATGTAAAATAAGGTGCTAAATCCACTGGTGAAAACCGCGATGTCCTATCTTTAACCGTTTAGGAGATCGAATAAAATAGAAAATAATAGATATTTGAAAATGTGATATTTAAACATTTTATTCGTTTGTACCTTTATCAACTCTTGAGAGTAGACTTATAGGACTTATTTTATGTAAAATAAGGTGCTAAATCCACTGGTTAAAACCGCGATGTCCTATCTTTAACCGTTTAGGAAATCGAGTGAAATGGAGAATAATAGATATTTTAAAATGTGATATATAAACATTTTATTCGTTTGTACCTTTATCAACTCTTAAGAGTAGACTTATAGGACTTATTTTATGTAAAATAAGGTGCTAAATCCACTGGTGAAAACCGCGATGTCCTATCTTTAACCGTTTAGGAGATCGAATAAAATAGAAAATAATAGATATTTGAAAATGTGATATTTAAACATTTTATTCGTTTGTACCTTTATCAACTCTTGAGAGTAGACTTATAGGACTTATTTTATGTAAAATAAGGTGCTAAATCCACTGGTGAAAACCGCGATGTCCTATCTTTAACCGTTTAGGAGATCGAGTGAAATGGAGAATAATAGATATTTTAAAATGTGATATATAAACATTTTATTCGTTTGTACCTTTATCAACTCTTAAGAGTAGACTTATAGGACTTATTTTATGTAAAATAAGGTGCTAAATCCACTGGTGAAAACCGCGATGTCCTATCTTTAACCGTTTAGGAGATCGAGTAAAATAGAAAATAATAGATATTTGAAAATGTGATATTTAAACATTTTATTCGTTTGTACCTTTATCAACTCTTGAGAGTAGACTTATAGGACTTATTTTATGTAAAATAAGGTGCTAAATCCACTGGTGAAAACCGCGATGTCCTATCTTTAACCGTTTAGGAGATCGAGTAAAATAGAAAATAATAGATATTTGAAAATGTGATATTTAAACATTTAATTCGTTTGTACCTTTATCAACTCTTGAGAGTAGACTTATAGGACTTATTTTATGTAAAATGAGGTGCTAAATCCACTGGTTAAAACCGCGATGTCCTATCTTTAACCGTTTAGGAAATCGAGTGAAATGGAGAATAATAGATATTTTAAAATGTGATATATAAACATTTTATTCGTTTGTACCTTTATCAACTCTTAAGAGTAGACTTATAGGACTTATTTTATGTAAAATAAGGTGCTAAATCCACTGGTTAAAACCGCGATGTCCTATCTTTAACCGTTTAGGAGATCGAGTAAAATGGAAAATAATAGATATTTGAAAATGTGATATATAAACATTTTATTCGTTTGTACCTTTATCAACTCTTGAGAGTAGACTTATAGGACTTATTTAATGTAAAATGAGGTGCTAAATCCACTGGTGAATACCTCGATGTCCTATCTTTAACCGTTTAGGAGATCGAGTATAATGGAGAATAATAGATATTTGAAAATGTGATATATAAACAATTTATTCGTTTGTGCCTTTATCAACTCTTAAGAGTAGACTTATAGGACTTATTTTATGTAAAATAAGGTGCTAAATCCACTGGTGAAAACCGCGATGACCTATCTTTAACCGTTTAGGAGATCGAGTAAAATGGAGAATAATAGATATTTGAAAATGTGATATATAAACATTTTATTCGTTTGTACCTTTATCAACCCTTGAGAACAGACTTATAGAACTTATTTTAAGTAAAATGAGGTGCTAAATCCACTGGTTAAAACCGCGATGTCCTATCTTTAACCGTTTAGGAGATCGAGTGAAATGGAGAATAATAGATATTTTAAAATGTGATATATAAACATTTTATTCGTTTGTAACTTTATCAACTCTTAAGAGTAGACTTATAGGACTTATTTTATGTAAAATAAGGTGCTAAATCCACTGGTGAAAACCGCGATGTCCTATCTTTAACCGTTTAGGAGATCGAGTAAAATAGAAAATAATAGATATTTGAAAATGTGATATTTAAACATTTTATTCGTTTGTACCTTTATCAACTCTTGAGAGTAGACTTATAGGACTTATTTTATGTAAAATAAGGTGCTAAATCCACTGGTGAAAACCGCGATGTCCTATCTTTAACCGTTTAGGAGATCGAGTAAAATAGAAAATAATAGATATTTGAAAATGTGATATTTAAACATTTAATTCGTTTGTACCTTTATCAACTCTTGAGAGTAGACTTATAGGACTTATTTTATGTAAAATGAGGTGCTAAATCCACTGGTTAAAACCGCGATGTCCTATCTTTAACCGTTTAGGAAATCGAGTGAAATGGAGAATAATAGATATTTTAAAATGTGATATATAAACATTTTATTCGTTTGTACCTTTATCAACTCTTAAGAGTAGACTTATAGGACTTATTTTATGTAAAATAAGGTGCTAAATCCACTGGTGAAAACCGCGATGTCCTATCTTTAACCGTTTAGGGGATCGAGTAAAATAGAAAATAATAGATATTTGAAAATGTGATATTTAAACATTTTATTCGTTTGTACCTTTATCAACTTTTGAGAGTAGACTTATAAGACTTATTTTATGTAAAATGAGGTGCTAAATCCACTGGTGAAAACCGCGATGTCCTATCTTTAACCGTTTAGGAGATGGAGTAAAATGGAGAATAATAGATATTTGAAAATGTGACATATAAACATTTTATCCGTTTGTACCTTTATCAACTCTTAAGAGTAGACTTATAGGACTTATTTTATGTAAAATGAGATGCTTAATCCACTGGTGAAAACCGCGATGTCCTATCTTTAACCGTTTAGGAGATGGAGTAAAATGGAGAATAATAGATATTTGAAAATGTGACATATAAACATTTTATCCGTTTGTACCTTTATCAACTCTTAAGAGTAGACTTATAGGACTTATTTTATGTAAAATGAGGTGCTAAATCCACTGGTGAAATCCGCGATGTCCTATCTTGAACCGTATAGGAGATCGAGTAAAATGGAGAAAAATAAATATTTGAAAATGTGATATATAAACATTTTATTCGTTTTTACCTTTATCAACTCTTGAGAGTAGACTTATAGGACCTATTTTATGTAAAATGAGGTGCTAAATCCACTGGTGAATACCTCGATGTTCTATCTTTAACCGTTTAGGAGATCGAGTATAATGGAGAATAATAGATATTTGAAAATGTGATATATAAACATTTTATTCGTTTGTACCTTTAGCAACTCTTGAGAGGAGACTTATAGGTCTTATTTTATGAAAAATGAGGTACTAAATCCTCTGGTGAAAACCGCGATGTCCTATCTTTAACCGTTTAGGAGATCGAGTAAAATGGATATTAATAGATATTTGAAAATGTGATATATAAACATTTTATTCGTTTGTACCTTTATCAACTTTTGAGAGTAGACTTATGGGACTTATTATATGTAAAATGAGGTGCTAAATCCACTGGTGAAAACCGCGCTGTCCTATCTTTAACCGTTTAGGAGATTGAGAGAAATGGAGAATAATAGATATTTTAAAATGTGATATATAAACATTTTATTCGTTTGTACCTTTATCAACACTTAAGAGTAGACTTATAGGACTTATTTTATGGAAAATAAGGTGCTAAATCCACTGGTGAAAACCGCGATGTCCTATCTTTAACCGTTTAGGAGATCGAGTAAAATAGAAAATAATAGATATTTGAACATGTGATATTTAAACATTTTATTCGTTTGTACCTTTATCAACTCTTGAGAGTAGACTTATAGGACTTATTTTATGTAAAATGAGGTTCTTAACCCACTGGTTAAAACCGCGATGTCCTATCTTAAACCGTTTAGGAAATCGAGTGAAATGGAGAATAATAGATATTTTAAAATGTGATATATAAACATTTTATTCGTTTGTACCTTTATCAACTCTTAAGAGTAGACTTATAGGACTTATTTTATGTAAAATAAGGTGCTAAATCCACTGGTGAAAACCGCGATGTCCTATCTTTAACCGTTTAGGAGATCGAGTAAAATAGAAAATAATAGATATTTGAAAATGTGATATTTAAACATTTTATTCGTTTGTACCTTTATCAACTCTTGAGAGTAGACTTATAGGACTTATTTTATGTAAAATGAGGTGCTAAATCCACTGGTTAAAAACGGGATGTCCTATCTTTAACCGTTTAGGAAATCGAGTGAAATGGAGAATAATAGATATTTTAAAATGTGATATATAAACATTTTATTCGTTTGTACCTTTATCAACTCTTAAGAGTAGACTTATAGGACTTATTTTATGTAAAATAAGGTGCTAAATCCACTGGTGAAAACCGCGATGTCCTATCTTTAACCGTTTAGGAGATCGAGTAAAATAGAAAATAATAGATATTTGAAAATGTGATATTTAAACATTTTATTCGTTTGTACCTTTATCTACTCTTGAGAGTAGACTTATAAGACTTATTTTATGTAAAATGAGGTGCTAAATCCACTGGTTAAAACCGCGATGTCCTATCTTTAACCGTTTAGGAGATCGAGTAAAATGGAGAATAATAGATATTTGAAAATGTGATATATAAACATTTTATTCGTTTGTACCTTTATCAACTCTTGAGAGTAGACTTATAGGACTTATTTAATGTAAAATGAGGTGCTAAATCCACTGGTGAATACCTCGATGTCCTATCTTTAACCGTTTAGGAGATCGAGTATAATGGAGAATAATAGATATTTGAAAATGTGATATATAAACAATTTATTCGTTTGTGCCTTTATCAACTCTTAAGAGTAGACTTATAGGACTTATTTTATGTAAAATAAGGTGCTAAATCCACTGGTGAAAACCGCGATGACCTATCTTTAACCGTTTAGGAGATCGAGTAAAATGGAGAATAATAGATATTTGAAAATGTGATATATAAACATTTTATTCGTTTGTACCTTTATCAACCCTTGAGAACAGACTTATAGAACTTATTTTAAGTAAAATGAGGTGCTAAATCCACTGGTTAAAACCGCGATGTCCTATCTTTAACCGTTTAGGAGTTCGAGTGAAATGGAGAATAATAGATATTTTAAAATGTGATATATAAACATTTTATTCGTTTGTAACTTTATCAACTCTTAAGAGTAGACTTATAGGACTTATTTTATGTAAAATAAGGTGCTAAATCCACTGGTGAAAACCGCGATGTCCTATCTTTAACCGTTTAGGAGATCGAGTAAAATAGAAAATAATAGATATTTGAAAATGTGATATTTAAACATTTTATTCGTTTGTACCTTTATCAACTCTTGAGAGTAGACTTATAGGACTTATTTTATGTAAAATAAGGTGCTAAATCCACTGGTGAAAACCGCGATGTCCTATCTTTAACCGTTTAGGAGATCGAGTAAAATAGAAAATAATAGATATTTGAAAATGTGATATTTAAACATTTAATTCGTTTGTACCTTTATCAACTCTTGAGAGTAGACTTATAGGACTTATTTTATGTAAAATGAGGTGCTAAATCCACTGGTTAAAACCGCGATGTCCTATCTTTAACCGTTTAGGAAATCGAGTGAAATGGAGAATAATAGATATTTTAAAATGTGATATATAAACATTTTATTCGTTTGTACCTTTATCAACTCTTAAGAGTAGACTTATAGGACTTATTTTATGTAAAATAAGGTGCTAAATCCACTGGTGAAAACCGCGATGTCCTATCTTTAACCGTTTAGGGGATCGAGTAAAATAGAAAATAATAGATATTTGAAAATGTGATATTTAAACATTTTATTCGTTTGTACCTTTATCAACTCTTGAGAGTAGACTTATAAGACTTATTTTATGTAAAATGAGGTGCTAAATCCACTGGTGAAAACCGCGATGTCCTATCTTTAACCGTTTAGGAGATCGAGTAAAATGGAGAATAATAGATATTTGAAAATGTGATATATAAACATTTTATTCGTTTGTACCTTTATCAACTCTTAAGAGTAGACTTATAGGACTTATTTTATGTAAAATGAGGTGCTAAATCCACTGGTGAAAACCGCGATGTCCTATCTTTAACCGTTTAGGAGATCGAGTAAAATAGAAAATAATAGATATTTGAAAATGTGATATTTAAACATTTTATTCGTTTGTACCTTTATCAACTCTTGAGAGTAGACTTATAGAACTTATTTTATGTAAAATAAGGTGCTAAATCCACTGGTGAAAACCGCGATGTCCTATCTTTAACCGTTTAGGAGATCGAGTAAAATAGAAAATAATAGATATTTGAAAATGTGATATTTAAACATTTAATTCGTTTGTACCTTTATCAACTCTTGAGAGTAGACTTATAGGACTTATTTTATGTAAAATGAGGTGCTAAATCCACTGGTTAAAACCGCGATGTCCTATCTTTAACCGTTTAGGAAATCGAGTGAAATGGAGAATAATAGATATTTTAAAATGTGATATATAAACATTTTATTCGTTTGTACCTTTATCAACTCTTAAGAGTAGACTTATAGGACTTATTTTATGTAAAATAAGGTGCTAAATCCACTGGTGAAAACCGCGATGTCCTATCTTTAACCGTTTAGGAGATCGAGTAAAATAGAAAATAATAGATATTTGAAAATGTGATATTTAAACATTTTATTCGTTTGTACCTTTATCAACTCTTGAAAGTAGACTTATAAGACTTATTTTATGTAAAATGAGGTGCTAAATCCACTGGTTAAAACCGCGATGTCCTATCTTTAACCGTTTAGGAGATCGAGTAAAATGGAGAATAATAGATATTTGAAAATGTGATATATAAACATTTTATTCGTTTGAACCTTTATTAACTCTTGAGAGTAGACTTATAAGACTTATTTTAAGTAAAATGAGGTGCTAAATCCACTGGTGAAAACCGCGATGTCCTATCTTTAATTGTTTAGGAGATCGAGTGAAATGGAGAATAATAGATATTTTAAAATGTGATATATAAACATTTTATTCGTTTGTCCCTTTATCAACTCTTAAGAGTAGACTTATAGGACTTATTTTATGTAAAATAAGGTGCTAAATCCACTGGTGAAAACCGCGATGTCCTATCTTTAACCGTTTAGGAGATCGAGTAAAATAGAAAATAATAGATATTTGAAAATGTGATATTTAAACATTTTATTCGTTTGTACCTTTATCAACTCTTGAGAGTAGACTTATAGGACTTATTTTATGTAAAATGAGGTGCTAAATCCACTGGTTAAAACCGCGATGTCCTATCTTTAACCGTTTAGGAAATCGAGTGAAATGGAGAATAATAGATATTTTAAAATGTGATATATAAACATTTTATTCGTTTGTACCTTTATCAACTCTTAAGAGTAGACTTATAGGACTTATTTTATGTAAAATAAGGTGCTAAATCCACTGGTGAAAACCGCGATGTCCTATCTTTAACCGTTTAGGAGATCGAGTAAAATAGAAAATAATAGATATTTGAAAATGTGATATTTAAACATTTTATTCGTTTGTACCTTTATCAACTCTTGAGAGTAGACTTATAAGACTTATTTTATGTAAAATGAGGTGCTAAATCCACTGGTGAAAACCGCGATGTCCTATCTTTAACCGTTTAGGAGTTCGAGTAAAATGGAGAATAATAGATATTTGAAAATGTGATATATAAACATTTTATTCGTTTGTACCTTTATCAACTCTTAAGAGTAGACTTATAGGACTTATTTTATGTAAAATGAGATGCTTAATCCACTGGTGAAAACCGCGATGTCCTATCTTTAACAGTTTAGGAGATGGAGTAAAATGGAGAATAATAGATATTTGAAAATGTGACATATAAACATTTTATTCGTTTGTACCTTTATCAACTCTTAAGAGTAGACTTATAGGACTTATTTTATGTAAAATGAGGTGCTAAATCCACTGGTGAAAACCGCGATGTCCTATCTTGAACCGTATAGGAGATCGAGTAAAATGGAGAAAAATAAATATTTGAAAATGTGATATATAAACATTTTATTCGTTTTTACCTTTATCAACTCTTGAGAGTAGACTTATAGGACCTATTTTATGTAAAATGAGGTACTAAATCCACTGGTGAATACCTCGATGTCCTATCTTTAACCGTTTAGGAGATCGAGTAAAATGGAGAATAATAGATATTTGAAAATGTGATATATAAACATTTTATTCGTTTGAACCATTAGCAACTCTTGAGAGGAGACTTATAGATCTTATTTTATGTAAAATGAGGTACTAAATCCTCTGGTGAAAACCGCGATGTCCTATCTTTAACCGTTTAGGAGATCGAGTAAAATGGATATTAATAGATATTTGAAAATGTGATATATAAACTTTTTATTCGTTTGTACCTTTATCAACTTTTGAGAGTAGACTTATAGGACTTATTATATGTAAAATGAGGTGCTAAATCCACTGGTGAAAACCGCGATGTCCTATCTTTAACCGTTTAGGAGATCGAGTGAAATGGAGAATAATAGATATTTTAAAATGTGATATATAAACATTTTATTCGTTTGTACCTTTATCAACTCTTAAGAGTAGACTTATAGGACTTATTTTATGTAAAATAAGGTGCTAAATCCACTGGTGAAAACCGCGATGTCCTATCTTTAACCGTTTAGGAGATCGAGTAAAATAGAAAATAATAGATATTTGAAAATGTGATATTTAAACATTTTATTCGTTTGTACCTTTATCAACTCTTGAGAGTAGACTTATAGAACTTATTTTATGTAAAATAAGGTGCTAAATCCACTGGTGAAAACCGCGATGTCCTATCTTTAACCGTTTAGGAGATCGAGTAAAATAGAAAATAATAGATATTTGAAAATGTGATATTTAAACATTTAATTCGTTTGTACCTTTATCAACTCTTGAGAGTAGACTTATAGGACTTATTTTATGTAAAATGAGGTGCTAAATCCACTGGTTAAAACCGCGATGTCCTATCTTTAACCGTTTAGGAAATCGAGTGAAATGGAAAATAATAGATATTTTAAAATGTGATATATAAACATTTTATTCGTTTGTACCTTTATCAACTCTTAAGAGTAGACTTATAGGACTTATTTTATGTAAAATAAGGTGCTAAATCCACTGGTGAAAACCGCGATGTCCTATCTTTAACCGTTTAGGAGATCGAGTAAAATAGAAAATAATAGATATTTGAAAATGTGATATTTAAACATTTTATTCGTTTGTACCTTTATCAACTCTTGAAAGTAGACTTATAAGACTTATTTTATGTAAAATGAGGTGCTAAATCCACTGGTTAAAACCGCGATGTCCTATCTTTAACCGTTTAGGAGATCGAGTAAAATGGAGAATAATAGATATTTGAAAATGTGATATATAAACATTTTATTCGTTTGAACCTTTATTAACTCTTGAGAGTAGACTTATAAGACTTATTTTAAGTAAAATGAGGTGCTAAATCCACTGGTGAAAACCGCGATGTCCTATCTTTAATTGTTTAGGAGATCGAGTGAAATGGAGAATAATAGATATTTTAAAATGTGATATATAAACATTTTATTCGTTTGTCCCTTTATCAACTCTTAAGAGTAGACTTATAGGACTTATTTTATTTAAAATAAGGTGCTAAATCCACTGGTGAAAACCGCGATGTCCTATCTTTAACCGTTTAGGAGATCGAGTAAAATAGAAAATAATAGATATTTGAAAATGTGATATTTAAACATTTTATTCGTTTGTACCTTTATCAACTCTTGAGAGTAGACTTATAGGACTTATTTTATGTAAAATGAGGTGCTAAATCCACTGGTTAAAACCGCGATGTCCTATCTTTAACCGTTTAGGAAATCGAGTGAAATGGAGAATAATAGATATTTTAAAATGTGATATATAAACATTTTATTCGTTTGTACCTTTATCAACTCTTAAGAGTAGACTTATAGGACTTATTTTATGTAAAATAAGGTGCTAAATCCACTGGTGAAAACCGCGATGTCCTATCTTTAACCGTTTAGGAGATCGAGTAAAATAGAAAATAATAGATATTTGAAAATGTGATATTTAAACATATTATTCGTTTGTACCTTTATCAACTCTTGAGAGTAGACTTATAAGACTTTTTTTATGTAAAATGAGGTGCTAAATCCACTGGTGAAAACCGCGATGTCCTATCTTTAACCGTTTAGGAGATCGAGTAAAATGGAGAATAATAGATATTTGAAAATGTGATATATAAACATTTTATTCGTTTGTACCTTTATCAACTCTTAAGAGTAGACTTATAGGACTTATTTTATGTAAAATGAGGTGCTAAATCCACTGGTTAAAACCGCGATGTCCTATCTTTAACAGTTTAGGAGATGGAGTAAAATGGAGAATAATAGATATTTGAAAATGTGACATATAAACATTTTATTCGTTTGTACCTTTATCAACTCTTAAGAGTAGACTTATAGGACTTATTTTATGTAAAATGAGGTGCTAAATCCACTGGTGAAAACCGCGATGTCCTATCTTGAACCGTATAGGAGATCGAGTAAAATGGAGAAAAATAAATATTTGAAAATGTGATATATAAACATTTTATTCGTTTTTACCTTTATCAACTCTTGAGAGTAGACTTATAGGACCTATTTTATGTAAAATAAGGTGCTAAATCCACTGGTGAAAACCGCGATGTCCTATCTTTAACCGTTTAGGAGATCGAGTAAAATAGAAAATAATAGATATTTGAAAATGTGATATTTAAACATTTTATTCGTTTGTACCTTTATCAACTCTTGAGAGTAGACTTATAGAACTTATTTTATGTAAAATAAGGTGCTAAATCCACTGGTGAAAACCG